>MDKI01172516.1:0-13443 GCA_005239505.1 Nicotiana paniculata | reverse complement strand
ACACCATGTATTTTGAAGGGACTATGTTTTAAAGATTTCTCTTTATAAAAATATATAAATATATATTCAGAGAAAATATGTTTCAAAGAGGAAATTTCTCTATTCTGAAATGATTATATCTTTAAAGCTTTCGAAATAAACTCACGATTTAAAGGTTTTCACTCGAAGATTTGACCAGCTTTATTGAGTTTATTGGCTAAGGCCTGACGTGAATAAATTGATGCAGTGCTGGTTGCTAGTGTTATATTGGGTTATGACTCCCGACATTTGGCTTGCATTCTTTCAATTCTCTTTGCGTATTTCTATTATGCTGTTCGTCGATCGTAATTATTGAATCTTCTTTCGTATTATTCTATCGTACTGTTAATTATATCAAAAAATTTTAGATAGATATTATGTTTCGGTCATTGGTACATTTATGTCTTTTTACTTATTAGACCAGTGGTATCTTGACTAGTCCTCGTCACTACTTCACCGAGGATAGTCTTGATATTTACTGGACACCGCCGTGGTGTGCTCATACTACACTTCTACGCATTTTTGTGTGCAGATCCAGGTAATTGTTGTTGTTAGCTGCATGGATCGTTGATGAGGAGACTCGAGGTAAACCTGTTGCTGCTTCGCAGGCTTCGGAGTCACCTTCCTGTTTATGTCAACTGTACTTATTATTTCTAGACAGTTGTATTTAGATTCGGTTGAAAGATGTCGTAGAACTTATGACTTGTATTTACCGGAGTTTGGGAAATTGTGAACTCTGTCAAGATTTCTATATCGAGACTGTTATAATTCCTTTATTATTGTTGTTGTTCAGTGAAAATGTTAGGCTTATCTAGTCCCTAAGACTAGGTGCCATCACGATACCCAACAGAGAAAAATTTGGGTCGTGACAATTTCCCTTCAAGGGATGAATCATATCCATAGAAAACTACGACATCCATGATTTTCCTCTATCAACCATCTGTAAAGAAAAGTTAAGACTTGGAAAAACATGGCATATTAAAAGTGAAAAGACATGCCGATTCTCCAACTATATGCGACTTTCCAAACATTCCCATTGAATACCAAAATATTCTTCTCCAAAATTGCATGGCACTAGATTGAAAAGCTATACACTATTCCCGACTTTGTCTTTATCAAGACGTTAGTGTTGAGTGTTTCTTCTTTTTGTCTCCAACAAACAGATCTTAAGACAGAACACAGAAAATAAATAGTTAAATTCCTTAAGATTTTTGGTATTATTGAGTGCAAAATCAGAAAAATCAAAGAAGCAAGAAAACGTTAGTTCATAAACAAATCATAAAATAATTTCGAGTCCACTGAATACACAATGTATCCTTAAGGAATTTAATCCCCTCATTGTTGCCCAAGGTATACAGATTAATTCCTCCCAGGATAGAACGGAATAACTATTCTGTGATAGTGGCACTTCAAATCACACAACTTCAGCGAACTCAACAAACAAAGCAAATCACACTTGACACTTATATTTATTTAGAAAATAATGTAGAAAAGAGGAGAGAAGTTTTCAGATTTTCCATTTTCAAAAATGAGGCTAAGCCTCTAAATTTATAGACAATGAAAAAGTGAGAAGAAGATGTGCAATCCAAGAGGTACCTCTTCCATTTTCCATTCATACCCCTTAAAAAAACACAACAAGATACATTCATAATCTTGTGACCTAAAGCAATATTTAAACTTCCTTTCTCATTGCAATAAAGAAAATTGTCACCTCAAAATATTCAACAGTTTATATATAATCAAAAAATTCTTTTATGTCATATTTGGACGATAAAAATTTCGACAAAGAATGAATCCTCTTCCCTCTTAGTTACTAGCTCTGCCCGTCTTGAACCTTAGAAGATATTTAAGAACAATAACTGTCGTACCAATTAATTTAAATGGCTTTTTATGGGTTGAACTCAAGAATTAATCAATCATGTGTCACTATGCATATGGGTGCCAGAAATTACATAGGAATCATACAACGGAACCACTGAATGTTACCATGAATTTAGCTACTAAACTAAACCACCTTAGAGGCTCTATTACACTTAATTTAAGGCAATTTATTGATTATTGGATTTCCGAAAAATGGTAAAACCGTCAACTTTAGATTCTTGGTAGAAATTATTGCAGAATTATACACCATAGTTTGTTTGTTTTAGATTATTTACCCTATACGACAGGGACATACAAAACAGAGGACAGGGCGACCAAAATAATCTCTACAGATGATTGCAAAAAGACTAAATTCATTATTTCATTAAATATCACCAAGACTATCAGCTGCTAAAACAAAACTGAATCCAATACAAGCTGGTATACAAAAATAAAAATACATCCATCACAAGTTACATTTTAATCACAGTATAAACTCCAGTATATTAATTAAATGGAAACTCAGCAACTTCCCCGATTCGTCAAATTTAAAGAAAAACGGCCAAGGCAATCGAGGATAAACTGAGCAGAAAACTGGCGAACACGGTCGTTGAGGACGAAGGAGGAGGAGGAGCAATACCACCAGGAACAGAACCTGAAGGTCCAGCAGCAGACGCTGTAGGTGAATTGGCTCCTGGAGTACCGGTGCTGGATACTGTAATAGCCAATTTCTGGCCATTTTGGCAATGCCGGCCAAAAGTGCAAATGTAATAGTGATCTCCAGCAGAGTCAAGAGTTATATTTGCTGGTCCAGTCATTATAGCACTGCCTATGGCATTTTGTGAACTGCACCCATCGAACGAGGCTTTTGGTACTTGTAGTACGTCATGTTGGTCTTTCTCAAAATTGAAAACTGTGAAAAAGAATTGACAAGAAAAGCTAAGTAACATGATACGAGACTAAATTTAGCTTATAGTATATATATATATCTCAAAGTAAAACGGAAATTCAGAATTAAGCATACCTAAAGTGTCACCAACCATAAAGGTTTTTCCAGCAGCCCAGGTTGTGTAAGCTGCTGCATCACTATTTGGTATGGTCCAACCTATGTTGTCCCCGACTACATGCACCGTTTGGGCTGTCGTGAGTTGAACCAAACTTGCCAACGCTAAAGCACCAAACAGAACCATGCGCATAATCATGTCCATGTCTCTGTTTTTTGGTTGCTTTCCTCTTTAAAGAAGATTTTTGGAAGAAATCCTATCAGAATTGAGCAAGTGTTTGATGATTGCTGATTTGTTAGAATAGGATGAGATGCCTACAGCAATATGGCTCTCTATATATAAGAGAAGGGATTTTGAATTGTTCTAAACTCTTAACGTGTGCACATGGCGCTAGGCCTTGAATTTCAACCATAGAAAGAGTGGTGGGAAATCAGAGTAGAAATTTAATTTTTATTGGACAAAAGAACCCAAAAGTAGAAAAATAGAACGCGGCTAATTCAACTCCCAAACACAATCAAATGAAGCAAGTCAATATATATATATATGGACACTTGACTTGAGCCTTTCCTATTACGATACGTGGACTATTTTTGCTATACTATTTACGAAGTTCATATATAGCTGATAGGTAAGTTCCTCAACTATATTAAAACTTACCAACAAAAAAAATAAGGGTAAAACTCTTTTAGACAAGAAAGAACATTTTTTATTTATTTTCAAAGGATGGTGATAATTGACTGAGCACATTCCAAGCAATATTAAAGTCCTCCAAACGACGACGTTCACTAAATTGATTTTCTAAATATAGCTTCTAGAATTGTGAGACCTTCTGGTATAGCCAGAATACTTGCTGAAATGTTGGAATTTCACTTCCCAAGTTTACACTTCGTACTCTTACCTGTACGTTGTGACTAACTGAATTTTAGGCTTTTCTAATTAGTATGCTGAAAGTCAGCTAATAATAAGGGAAAATACGAGATAACTCTCTAATGACGCTGATTTTCAACTCCCCGAAGCATTTCGTCGATTACTACGCCCTTCCTCCTCTCTGGGTGCCTAGGTATCCACCCTAAGCCTTTCCTCCTTTGAACCTCGCCCTCTCGTCACGCTTGTCGACAACCCGCTTTCTATCTCCCGAGCACTCAGTGGAAGAAGAGGAATCAAGTCATGCAGTCGGAAATCCAATCTTTGCTCCCGCTGTCAGTCCTTGGGGTTGATCTCCAGGTTCTGATTCTGCATCGTCTGATAATAGAAGTACCTCCGTAAGGACTCCATCTCAATATCAATTCGCATTTGCCACAGACCCCCAGTTACAGGATCTAATCCTCCACGAATTTTGAATTGAATAGAAAATTGAAATTATGTTTTCATAGAGCACAACCCGTGTTGCCCCGAATAGAACAGAGAACGACAATAAAACAATAAAAGAAAAGAAAGACGGATATTATACTACATGGACCTAAGCAACCCGCCGGCAGGGGCAGCCTTTCACTGTTGGAAACTTTGATTTAGTCCCAGAGTCGCTCCCCCGACCGGAACACTTATAGGAGCTCCTGTGTCAGGGTGGTTTATGTCTGGTCCTTTCGGGTCGCCTGACCTGGGCTGATGGCGCTTCGTAAAGTCTTGTCTGGAGTCCAGCGGCTCTCTAAGGCTTCGATGTACTAGTACCTGCCACCAAAACATCGTGAAGGGGAAGAATTAGGTTCGAATAAATTTCATGGGATCCTCTTCCTTTCGAACTACGGTTTAGCCTATTCCACAATGTCTCAATTGGGTTATATGATGTTAGCTCTTGGTATGGAGTCTTATCGAAGCGCCTTCATGTCTCCCAAGAGCATATTGTTCTGAGTGAGGGTAATGTTTGCTATCGTGAGAAAGGGGAATCGTCACTTGCACCATGGGTTGAGGTTGAAGCAGCAGAGGTATGAATCAACCCGAAATATAATACATGATAAAATTGACTAATTTCTGTAGTGCAGAAAAATTTGGATCTTAGTTTTCCCTTTACTCAATGCTATGATTGTTAGTAAACTGTATTTGTAAAATAGTTCTGGAGATAATAAAATAATATTCAAACAGAAATGTAAACGAAACAAAAACCAATTCGAGCCCACTGAATTTATAGTGCTTCCTTAAGGAATTTAATCCCCTCCTAGTACTCAAGATTATGGATTATTTTCTCCCAGGATAGAACGAATTACACACTGGTGTAGTGGTACTTCAAACCCTAGTGTTTCAGCGAACACAAAGTTTGGTAGCAAATCACTTATTGTTGCTTTCTTTGAAGTTAAAAATATGCAGAAGAAAGGAGGAGAAATCAGAAATTCGTATGGAAAATCTGAGAGAATGGATTTGTATTTATAGCTCTGAAATCTGAAGAGGTGCAACTCTTCAGAATGATTATTTTTGCAAAAAACGGCCATAGTATAGCATAAATACCATAACATCAATGGCTATTTACTCAACAATAAAGAGGAAAAATTGAAGAGGGTAGTTAATTTTCTGTTACAAAAACAGAAAACTGAAAATTGGATAACAAAATTGGATTTAATATTAATATTTTGTTATTAAAATAAATATTTAATAACATTTCTGTTAATATTTACTATTAACAATAAATTTGGTCAAAAATTAATCAATCAATCGATCATTTGACCATATCCAAATCCCAAGCCGAAGCCGAGCCGAGCGAGCAAGCGAGCGACGACAACGACGCGAAGCTTGCCTTCTTCTCATCTCTTTATGAGCTAAAGAAGAGCAATTGTTTATATATCTATCAGAAATCTTTTCCTCTTCCCATATGGGACAATCAAGGAGGGAAACTCAAATATTACTCAAATATTTTGTTTTTTCCTCAATTTCCATTCACCCTATTTTAAGCATTAATAGCTTAAAACCTCAACAATCCCTCACATGAATGGGGAATGGCTATATCACGGAATTATGCATGAAAAAATTCTGTGATTCGCAAGGAAGGATTAGTTGCATCTCGATAAGTAGGTTTCCCTTTGAACTTTCCGTAGTGAACTTATGTCGGATATACTTGATCAATTGGTAGATTTGATATCTTTGAACTGTCGAACTTTGGTCTATACCTAGACAACCATAAGT
Source organism: Nicotiana paniculata (assembly GCA_005239505.1). Classification (NCBI taxonomy): domain Eukaryota; kingdom Viridiplantae; phylum Streptophyta; class Magnoliopsida; order Solanales; family Solanaceae; genus Nicotiana; species Nicotiana paniculata. The sequence continues at coordinate 7,450 of MDKI01172516.1, read as the reverse complement.
CACACGACCAACCCTTAACCGTCTTTGGTTCTCATTGTTGTGTTCGTTTCATCCATGAACACCGCCTGGTTTCATAAAAGCATAGAAAACTGGCCTTGCAAAATTCTCCTCGAAGCGGCTAACACTTCACACTTACATGGGTGATTCCTAAACGTGTCATCCCGTAGATACACTATTTGATAAAATCATTAAAAAGCCTTAATGTTTTATCCTTGGTACTGAACATTTTCTCATCACGAGAATGGACCAAAAGTTTAGTTGACAATGTGAAACCGTCATTAATGACTTTGTTTGATCTCCTTGAACCAAGATCTTGGGATCTCCAGTCTTCTAGGTAGAGTTACCGCCACTATGACTTGTTGTTATTTATCTATGTCAATACCACACAAGAAGTGGGGTGATTTGTGTGGTGACCAATTTTCACGTGCAAGAGTTATATAAGGACAAGGTTCTTCTATGTGTTCCAACTCCTACAGTTTGCGGAATAATAAATGCGGAATTTAAAGAACACAACAATTTTACGTGGAAAACACCTGGCTCAAAAGGTGAAAAAACCACGACCTACTTCCTAGTAGGATTTTCCCAAACTCTTCACTAAATCAATGAGTCAAACAACATTTACAAAATAAACTCTTTTGTAAACCTAAGGATTAACTCTAACCCCTTGTGGCAAACTAGCCTCTAGCTATTTGCGACAAACTTCAAGTTAACTATAACTTGAACACTCAGCCTGTTATAATTGCTTCTAGATAAAGCTGAAAGGTACAATTTGTAATCACCTACTACAAATAAACTAGACAAAAAAACAACAGATGGAACTAGTTCTTCTAGCTTGTTCAAGTAGCTTCAGAGTCGCACACTTAAATCTCACCCTAACTGCTTACAAAATTACCTTGCTAATTTTGCTCTCAATTCTTGTTCTGCTTCTACTTTTGTGCGTACCTGTACAATAAGAACACTGAACAATGTATAGGATTTAGTAGACAAAGAGATATACTAGAATTCGGATGCTACTCTTCCTTGGTGGAAGAGTTCTAGTTGATCTCAACTCCCTAAATCCTCCTTTATCTTGATTCTATTCTTACTGAATAAGGAGTCCATATCCCTATCAATTTGCAACCTTTTCGATTAGGAGATATCTCTTTAGATCACTGATTATGTTTATCTCCTGCTTGTGCACCTCACGTGCTATTTACTCTGCATGTGTCTATGTCTCCAGTGATGGACCTGGTTCAACTCTGAGTTCCTTTGTCAATGTTCAAAATCATTCAGCTTCTTGATCCAACAAATTCCTCCTTTTTGATGATGGCAAACTCTATGCTTAGGCCTGTAATCACTTTAATCTAACATTGACACTTTTTAGAGCATCAAGCATTTATCATAAAGAATCAGGTTCATTAGGTTATAAATATCACATTTTTTCAATATAGCACATCTTTCCCCTTTTGGCATCATCGAAAAATTGAAAAATATTCAATTTACCAGATTGATAAGAATTACTCATGGCCATTAGGGCAACTGCAAGTGCAAACATGTATTAATCATCAATAGTGAACCAAGAGTGCAAATTATCAATAGTATATTATACAACAGCTGGAATAATTTGCATCAGTTGTGGCCACAACCTTTTAATATCTAACGCATTTCGCAATCACTCCGCCATTTTCAAGCATTCATATGCTATTTATTCATACTTCTATATGATATACAAATTATAGCACCTTCATTCAAGAAACAAATCCAACTTGCAATGAATTTTGGTCATGTTCATCTGTTGGTTCACCTCATTATAGACCAACGTATCAATACATACGTTCATGAACGTCATGTTTATATAAAATATATAAACGCACTTTTCACGAAAATTCACAGCCTTTCTGGTGACACCCTTCATAAAAGAGCTAAACATTATAAATGTTCAAAAAAGAACAAATCATTTCTGGAACGGCCCGTAAAAAAATTTCGAATTTGTAGTTTCATCACTAGTCATCACAAAGACTGAACAAGTAATGGATTCACCGACTACCATATCAATATCCCTAAGGATTCGTGGGGTTCGAAGAATCATATCATCTAATTCTTCTAGATAATATACATCTTTAACATTAGCTTTTGTTATGCATAAGCTAAATGCCCCCACATTTCATATGTTTCATCAACATATCATCCACATATAATCAAATAATGACTATATGATTTGGAGTATTCTTAACGTAAACACATTTATTTATACTCGATAATTTTCAAACAATTTGAAAAAATATTATTTGGTCAAATCTCGCATGTCATTGTTTGGGTGCTTATTTTAGTCCATAAAGAGACTTAACACGTCTGCACACCTTCTTTTCTTTTTCAGGAACCACAAACCATTGGTTGTTCCATGTGAATTTCTTCCTCCAAATAACATTTAAAAAGGGTGTCTTCATATCCATTTACTGGATTTCAAGACCGTATACTGTAGCCAATGCTACTAACATTCATATGTGTGCAATACTCGTAATCGACGAGTGTATGTCAAAATAGTCAAGACATTCTCATTCTCTAAACCATTTGGTTATCAATATTGCCTTATATTTGTCGATAGTACCATCAGCTTTAATTTTCTCTACTTAGAACCCTCCTGGAGGAATATCAACCAATTCCCAAGTATGATTACTTATATGGATTCTATCTCACTATTGATTGCTTCTTTTCGAGGAAGACATAACGTCTTCCAATGTTTGAAGCCATTTTCTAACAAGAATGTTAGAAAATCTGGTCCAAAGGAAGTAGTTGTATTTTGACGTTTACTACGTCTTGGATTCACCTCATTAGGTGTACTTTCCTTTGGTTCTTCTCGAGGTCGCTTAGATATTTTACTAGACGACTCATATTCCTTTTTATACGGATAAATCTCAAATAATTCAGCATTATCTGATTCGATTACGGTATTATTATGAATGTCGGTATTTTCTAATTTATGAACCAGAAAACGATATGCCTTACTATTTCTTGCATATCCAATAAAAACGCTAACCATTTTCCGGTCTGATCTTTACCCTTTTGGGTTTAGGAACTTGAACTTTAATTAAGTACCTCTACACTTTAAAATATTTAAGTTGGGCTTCCTTCCATCCATTTTTCATATGGAATGGATTGTGTATTGCTATGGGAAACTCGACTGAGTATACGATTATCTATAAAAATAACTTCCCCCACAAGTTCTGGAGTAAATCAGAACTTATCAACAAGGCATTCGTCATCTCCTTTAACGTTTTATTCTTTCTGCAATGCCACTAGATTACGGTTACTAAGGGGTTGTCGTTTGATGAATAATACCATATTCCAAACATATTTCTTCAAAAGGAGATTCACATTTGCCGCCCCTATTATGTTGTAGAGCCAACCACAAGATTGTTGTTTCTGTCACGACAGAGCCAGAATAAATGGTGGAGTTTTTAATCTTCAAACCAATCTGACACAATCAGAATTAATTAATGGTGAAATTTTTAATCTTCTAACCGAGTAATATCTGATACCGGATCTAATAAACGGCGAAGTTTTTAATCTTCAAACCGAGTAATATGTGACACAATTAAATTTAATAAACGGTGAAGTTTTTAATCTTCAAATCGAATAATAAATTGGAGAAAGAAAAATCACTAAGATTTTAATATCTAGAACGAGTATAAAGTCACTTAGACTTTAATTTCCAACAAATGAGTAGAAAGTCACGAAGACTATAATCTCCAAGAACGAGTAAAAAATCACGTAGATTTTGATCTCGAAACAGGCGTAGAAAATCACGTAGATTTTATTCTCCATAACGGGTATAGAAAATCACGAGAATTTTCCCTTTCCAAATGGTTTTCCAACTAAACCATTATAATACTTTAGATAGTTTGATCTCTTTCTCTAATCAAACATATATATGTACATATTTACATATATATATTATATTTATGATCTCAAAAATAATTTTCAAGTTTTTTTTTTAGTGTAAGTCAACTTTATACTTACACTCTTGAAAATAATTTTCTGAATAATTTCATGCATGATAACAAACTGCATTCCACAACCAATTTTCTTTGGTAAACAAAGTAGAAATTTTGCTTTAACAATATGTTATTTCTTGTCATAACTTCTTTAAATACGTATTATTCCAAATCATGCATATAATTCCAGGTTTTTTTTATATATATAAGATTATCATATAATAAATATCTATCCTTTTCATAAATCACAAGGATAGATAATTAAAAGTGAATGTAGAAAAGAAGGTAGAACCCGAATTTCTCGGTTGCCTCTTCTTTGACGTGAAGAAGAGGAGCAATCCACTTTGACTTTTTTCATAATTTTGCAAATAAAACTACCATTATTTTTTTTCCTCTTCTTCCCTGGATATTCATATCCAATTGCAAAACTTGCTTCAAACCAAAAAAATAAAATAATAATAAAATAAAATAATTGGTCTAAGACTCTCTCAAATATTAATGAGTGTACTGGACCAATTTCTGAGGATTTTTCTCTTTGCACTTCTCGAAGAAGGACTGTGGGTCTGCCTTGGATGATTTTCCTGAATCTTCTTTCTCATGGTGAAAGAATATGACTTTTCAAGAAATAACACAGACCTCTTCTTTTAAAGACGTACTCATCCAATTCTATTTTTTCTTTTTTGTGACTAACGAGAAGAAAATAGAGTGATAGATTAAAAGACAGTCCATTCTTGTGATGACCCAAAAGGTCATCCCGTATATTTCTAGCTAATTATATACTTCGAGATCGTGAAAACCTCCTTCTATCTCACCTCGATTTGCGTGCGCAGCCCGGGCATCTAGCCGGGAAGCCTTTATGTGAAAAACTGATAAAAATGCTAATTTTGTATTAGAAATTTGAATAAAGTTGACTTCGGTCAACGTTTATGGTAAACGGACCCGGACCCATGATTTGACGGTCTAGTAGAGTCCGTAGGAAAATATGGGACTTGGGCGTATGCTCGGAATCGAATTCCGAGGTCCCAAATCCGAGAAATAAATTTTTAAAGAAAATTATTTTCTAAAAAATATAAAGGTTTTTGAAAATGAAATTTGAGGTGAAACCTGTGATATCGGGCCCGTATCATGGTTCAGAGCACAATACAGGTTCGATATGACTTATATGTGTTATTTGTGAACTTTGGTAAGAAACTGGTTTAATTTGACGTGATTCGGACCTTAAATGCAAAACTTAATTTTTATAGAAGTTTTGAGGAATTTCATTGATTTTTAGTTTAATTCATCAGTTTATTGTTGTTTTATGTGGTTTGAAACCTCGAGCGAGTCCGTGTTAGGTTATAAGACTTGTTCGTTCATTTAGATGGGGTCCCAGGGGCCTCGGGTGAGAGTCGGATGGGGTTCGGGTCAATTTTCCATATTTTTGAACTGTTGTTCTGGTGTGGTCGCACTTGCGGATAGGGGACCGCAGGTGCGAGCTTCGCAGGTGCGGTAAAGAGCACGCAGGTGCGAGAATAAGCGGACTGGGCAACCTCCGTAGGTGCGGAACTTTGGGGCGCAGGTGCGGCCTCCGCAGAGGTGATTCAGGGGCGCAGGTGCGGGTAGGAGCGCATGTGCGATTTGTGTTTCGCACCTGCGATTGTGCAGGTGCGGTTAAGTGGTCGCAGGTGCGCAGGTCCTGGATAGATTCTTATAAACGAGGGTTAGCCATTTTCTTCACATTTTGAGCTTTGGACTTCGAATTTGGGAGCGATTGTTTGGGATTTTCGAGCTAATAGAGTGGGTAAGTGTTCTTCATCTAGAATTATATATATTTCTTTTTTTTTATCATTTAAATTGTGTTTTTAATTAGGGAAAATGTGGGTTTTTAAAAGAAAATTTTTAAAATGAAAAATCATGATTTGAGAGACCAAATGTTATCGGAATTGGATAAATTTAGTATGGGTGAACTCGTATCGGAATGGATAATCGGAAATTGTAAAATTTGTCAGGTTCCGAGGTGCGGGCCCGGAGGTTGACTTTTGGGTCGATTTTTATAATATTGTAAAGATTGAGACTTTATTATTCGGAATAGTTCATTATACGTTTTATATGCATTTTGAAGTTGTTTTAGTTGATTTTGATCCGTCCGGAGGCCTTCCCGCCCGAGAAGTCTATTTTTGAGTACCGAATTTTCGTGTTTGAGGTAAGTATCTTGCTTAACCTTGTGGGGGGGGGGGGGAACTACCCCTTAGGATTGAGTCTTCTATGTTGATTGTAGTCCGCGTACGCAAGGTGACGAGTGCGTACTCTGACTTATTTGCAAATAGATTTTCCTTTAGGGATTTTAGGTCCTTATGGTCCCCGTGTATGAATTGAAATTGTTATATTTGAATTCCTGATTTCTAGTTTTATCTCTTCCTACTCAAATTAGAAGTACTTGCCTAGCATTCCTTGTTCTTATTTGATCTTAATTGACTTAAATGAAGACTTTGCCTTTCCTACCGTTATACTATATCTTTCTTCATACACTATCTATGTGACTAAGTCTAATATAATCTCGCCCTATAATTGTCTAACAAGTAATTGGAATATCTATACGTTGGTGTCAAGCATGCCCGTGAGTCGTACATTGTGATTTAAATGATTTTCCCTTAAGTACTACTTAGGTTTAATTGATGACCGCCCATGTTGATGGTATTTCTTTGATGCTGCCTATTACTGAGCATTGTTCAAGCTGAGTTTATTCGGTGAAGCTAATTGTCTAAGTGAGATTGGTTATAGCTGATTCCCTTACCGGGATGATTTGGTTTCTTGGTTGCGAACTTAAATATATAGAATCGTTGATATATTTTCCTTGTTTTCCTCTCGTTATGCTGCTTCTCTTTGTGCTTGGCATTCCTTTCAATGGCTACTTCTTATGAGTGAGTTTTTACCAATTTTGTGATTTAAGTCTTTGTATTGATTTGCTCATCAGACTTTGCATTCGATCTTGTTTGCTTTTGCGCCTGTTGTGGCAATATACGTTGTTTCTGTCGCATTCTGGTTGTTTTCCTCAGTGGTTGCATTGCATATTTAAATTGGGACTACGGACCGAGATCTGGGAGCTTTTCCCTGTACTGTATTGCATATTTATTGGGACTACGGACCGAGATCTGAGAGTTTTTTCCTTGTACTGCATTGCATATTTAAATTGGGACTATAGACTGAGATCCGGGAGCTTTCCCCCTGTACTGCATTGCATATTTAAATTGGGACTATAGACTGAGATCCGGGAGCTTTCCCCCTGTACTGCATTGCATATTTAAATTGGGACTACGGACGGAGATCCGGGAGCTTTCCCCATGTACTGTATTGCATATTTAAATTGGGACTACAGACAGAGCTTTCCCCCTGTACTGCACTGCATGACAAATTCTGAGTTGCGGACTGAGTTCCGGTGATTTTATCATTGAGAAGATTTGGATAGAAAGATATATATATATATATATATATATATA
>ML364838.1:0-27390 GCA_005239505.1 Nicotiana paniculata | reverse complement strand
TACAGCTGTCCCAAAAGGATAGGGTTGACAGCTGTACCTGTACCTTTTTCAGCTCATTTAGGATAGGGAATATGCTAAGCATATCCTATCCCAAATGTCCCTATATATACGCACACTTTTTACCACTAGGAAAGAGGATTTTTAGACTCTTCTCTGAATCCTTTGGACTGAAAAATACAACTTTGACTACTAAAAACTTGGAAAACAGAAGCAAAAAGGATTTACAACAGGAGTTGGAAACAATCTGAGCTTAGGTTGTCTTGTAGCTGTGATCTTCTATCCTAGAAGACTTGGTTTTGGTTGTTGTTCTTATTCAATCATTTGGGTATTCAAAAAATCATCTTTCCTTGGGTTTTCTCTGCTGTGGGTTTACTATTTGTTGCTGCTGGGCTTTCTCTTCTTTTCTGCTGACTCCCTTTGCTTGACCTTTATTTGGTCAAGTTTTTCTGTTGTTGTCTTACTCTAAAGGTATGTAAAACTGAGTTTTTTATGAAATATCAAAAAATGTGAAATCTGTTTGCCCTTCCTCCATGAATCTGTACTTCTATATGTTTAGACCTGTTTCTATATACACTTATATGCATGTATGGGGAGTAACACATTATGTTTGTTCAATTTTTTCTAAATCTCTGAATTCTACATAAGTCTGTTTCAGAACTGTCTGTTATATGACTGTGCAATCAATGTTTGGGTTGGAAAGTAGCATCAAAGGGTAATGAACTTAACCTCTAATGGTTAAGTTCATCCTATAAAGATGCTTAAATTCTGGTCTGGTTTAGGTTTAAATATCTAAATATTGTTATGAAACAACACTAAGGTAGATGAATTTGACCCTCTATAATGGTGAAATTCACCCCATCTTAGGTGCTTAAACAGTAGTTTGTCACCTCTTAAGGGTGCAAAAATGGGTACCGTGGCTTGAGAGTAGGGAATCTGAACCCTCCAAATGGTCAGATTCACCTTCTCCAGAATGCCCAAAGAATCAAAAATCACAGAACAATTATGAGATGAATAGGACCTTTATGGAGTTGAATCTGACCCCTTTCCATGGTCAGATTCAGTCCATGAAAGGCAAGAACCTATTCTGTCAAAAATGATGCAAGAACATCATCAAGGTTGGGTCAAACCCCTTTATGGTACGACTCATCATGCAAATGCTTAAGAAACTTNGTAGTTAAAATGCTTTTATTTGTGTCCTTTTGATCAGTAAAGGGACTCAGATAGCAAGTATCTATAGAGATCTAAACTTAGTTTAATGTGGCATTATGAGATGGAAAGTCTGACCCATTCATGGTCAGATTCACCCAATAATAATGCATAAACAGTTGTAGAGTAATTAGATTATCGTTACAAAGGTATTAGGACATGAATCTAAACCCAATAAATGGTCAAAATCATGTCTTAAGAAATGACTAAGGAATGTGTCTATCAAGTCAGTCGGCTAGTTGCTGAGAAAAATAGCCAGAAGAATATGGATTATCAGCTCACACAAAAGAAGCAATGAATCTACACCATTCTTTTGGGTTGTATTTACATTTACTATTGGGAATGTACAGTAGAAAACAAGGATGTAATAAATTAATTTCTTATGCATCAGCTGTAAAGAATGGACTAAACTAAAATTACATTTGGCTTATGTCTTTTCTATTTCGTAAAGCTAAGTCAGCTTTTCCTTTTGATAATTACTGTTATTATCTTTTATGGTCAAAAACCCCTTCCCTTTTGAGAACTCCAGATTTGAAAAAAAAAATGATTGCTTTCCTTCACAAAAATTCCTGCGATTTTACAAAAGATAAAAAAAAAAAGGAAAAATCTTAGCTTTCAAACTGTCTGGTGAATAGGTATAAAGTTTATGGTTCAAAGGCGCTCGTATGAAGCTTATAAACACCTTATATCCAGTAATGCTTAAGAAAAAATGTAAACAGAAATCTGCCTCTTCCATTCGCCTTATATGTTCTGGAATTTTCTGAGTTTGCAAATACTGTAACGTGTGCAAAACCGTCAAATAAAGTTTAGTAGATATGAAATTAAATAGGATAAATTTAATATGTTTAGGAATCCATTAAAGACCAGATCATAGTTATATATGCTCATTTGACTGTTTAAATAAATGATTTGCAAATTAATATTTGGACTCTCTCTATATGATGGCATGACTTTCGTTATAAATGCGTAGTTTCCTATCCTTTTTTTTTTGTAAAGTAGCCACGATTAGGATTGACCAAAAAAGTTGAAACAATCTTGGGGCTAAAATATGGCCATAGCCCGAAATATGTCGTCTTTAGTGAACATCATTTAGGCAGTCCTTTAGGAAGAACAAGACCTTTAGCTTGAAACTTGATAAAAAATCAAATATTATACCAAAGCTACCATAACCAATACTCGGGAGCGACAACTCATGTCCCCCTCTTCAACTTCCNAGATAAATCCATAAATATTACAAGCGTTTGAAAATTAAAACGGCTAAATGCACAATAGGCTAAAATATATAAATAATCGGACAATTTAGGCCAAATATTAATAGTTAAGCGACCGTGCTAGAACCACGAAACTCGGGAATGCCTAACACCTTCTCCCGGGTTAACAGAATTCCTTACTCGAATTTCTGGTTGCAGACAAATTAAAATAGAGTCAAAATTTCCTCGGTTCGGGATTTTTAAATAACACGGTGTCCCGGAACACCGTCAAAAACCCGGGTGGTTACTCTGAAAACTAAAATAAATCCTAAATCCGAATAATGTCACTCAAAGTGGAAAAACTCCCTCTCTACCCTTCATTAATCCGGGGGTAGTGGAAAAAGGAGGCGTGACACACTAGAGAATCATTTTTCTTGATGATCAATCACTTAGGGTGCTTGAGTCAATTTTCTAGTGTTCAAATGATGTTTTTTCATTGGTTTAATGTTAATATAACATTGATGATATCATTTTGAATTATGAAAGCAACTTTGGTACAAGGTCCTTCCCAATGGAAGTGACTGTTGCACTGTGTTGTACTATTGCGTGCGCAGTCATTCACTTTCTAGCTATGGAGAGTTTACTTGGTACAATCACTAGGGGAAATTGAGACCGTCTGTTCTCTATGTTGATTCTTTAACTTCTGAGGTTCTGACGAACATCTCCAGCTTAGGTCTGGTTGTTTTCATGCGCTTGGGAATGTGTACCAAAAATGGATCAGGTTCCTAATCTGGTTCTTGACATTAAGTTTGTTAGATCATCAAAACATAAAACAAAGGTACTTATAACCTATCAATTTCCTCCTTTTTGGTGATGACGAACTTATAATTGAAAAGCCTACGAAGAACCACAGACATCAGATAGTGCACTAGGAATCTTCATTAAGTTCCCCCTAAATCTGTATTCCCCCTTAATCAGTGCACCTCATTATTCAATTTTGAAAAAAATCTTCCCCCTTTTGGCATCATAAAATGCACACAAAAAGAAAAATAGCATAAAGAAGTCTAGCGTGGTTAACTCATGCCACTTGTGTGCACATAACATGATAAAAAACAAAGACAAAAAATAATACCATAAACATCAAAAGGGGAAAACTTGCATTAACCAAATTTGGACTTTTACAGGCTGGAGCAGAATCATTGTTACCATCCACAATTCCAAAACAACAAAAACAAGTACCAGAAACAAAAATCATCAAAACATACTTAAAAGACAGACACTGGAAACTGGACACTAAGGGGACATTTCTTAAGGGGCACTGGAGGAAGAGGGCTTTGAGGAGGTGTCAAGGGTTTTGAGGAAAATATCCATGCGGACATTTGCTCATTAAGTAGTTTCTCCTTCAGGTCCTCAACCTGTTTACCAACATTTTCCTTCGTCAGTCGGGAAACCTCTGAGTTGTGAGAACTGCTAGAACCCGGTGCCTCTTGTAACTGACATAGCTGATTCTCCAAAATGGCATTCCTTGCCTTCAACTTCCTTATCTCCTCTGTGGAACTATTATGGGCATTAATCAGTTGAGAGATAGTGGAGGTGCTTCCAACTCCTCCGGCCTTGTCAATGCATTCACACTCCTCAAGGGTGGTCTTGGAGAAAGTCTACTTCTTGGTCCCCACTTTGTCCTGTCCTAGAGGTACCTTAAAGAACTTGAAGACCTCTGTGAGGAGGAACCCGTAAGGTATCCCATGGTTTCCATCCTTAAAATCGGCCACCTTTTGCATGTGCTCAATAATTTTCCAGGTAGATTGATGGTGGTAAAATTGTCCAGGGCTTCCATAAGGACTAGGTCACCCTTGGATGTGATGGATCTCCTTTCAGCACGAGGAAGCAGCCAATTGTTAACCATCTCAAAAAGCTACTGATAAACTGGAAGAAGTGCCTTTTTATGCACTCGTTCCCCGGCTGAATTGCCCTTTCCTTGATAATGGCATTTTTCAAATTAGACGAACAGGCACCCTGAACAGATGACAATCCTTCAACAGGAACTCCAAGAATTTTCCCCAACACAGGGGAGTCCATCACTATGTCCACTCCAATTACCAATGCACAAAGGTGATCATCTTAAACCTTGACAGAGGTCTGCATAAAAGCTCTGCACCTCCTCCTCATATACCTTTGATACATCAACTGTGAAAAAATGTTTCCACTGCTGAAACTCATAGATTTCTACCAGCTGCCTCATCCCAGCAAACTCCATAACCTCAGGGGCAAACATGCGGCCCCACAACACTTTCTGATACCTCAACTTCTCTTTTCCAGAACTCAGACACTCACCAACTTTTGCTTTCTTTGAGGAACCGAGTTCCTCATCATCATTCATCTCCCTTTTCACTGACTTGCGTATGGACTTTCCCTTCTCTACTGACTTTGCATGCACATATTCACCATATTTTTCCACTTCTTCATCATCAGATTTGTCACTACTCTCTTTTATTGTCTTGTCACCAGAATTCTTCACAAACTTTTCACTGGAAATAGCATCAGCACTCTTGGAAGGACTCTCAACACTTGTAGAAGTGTGATTTTTGGATATAATATATATATATATATATATATATATATATATATATATATATATATATATATATATATATATATATATAGAGAGAGAGAGAGAGAGAGAGTGCTTCTGCCTTAGGGGCTTGTGAACCAAGGAACTAGGTTCCTCTTCGTCTTCTTCATCCACATTCACCACAGGAACATCCTTTTCCTGTATAAGTTTTCCATCATTGACCAAATTTCTCCTTCTTTTACTCCTTTGGATTTTATTAAGAGCAGACTCTAGAGCCTCCTTTTTCTGCAATCGTGTAGTGGGTCGCTTAAGGGTTGGCTCTGGAGTTTCCATTGGCTTACTCCTGACCTTGATGAAACTGCTAATCACCATATCATTTAGATCTTCTTCACTGTCAGATTGCATTCCAGGCACCGCCATATTCAGGGGTTCAACATAGAAGTGCGGAGAAGGAGCAGGATCAACACTGACCCGGGGAGATGACCCCTGGCCTAGATCCTCCTGTATGGATCATGTCTATCATTTGGGACCCCAGTAGCATCTTCATGTGCCGGTTGTTCAAATGGCACAAGTTCTCCCTTATTCTGTGAGTTGAGGCTCTTCCCCCTAAGGCTCAGACCCCCCAACAACTTCCTCTACAACAACCCCTTCAGAAGCGACGGAGAGCATATTTTATATTTCCTCCTTTTATTGTGGTTCCATGGAGATTTCAACACAGGAAGGAGTGATACCTGTAGAATCGCGACCTGTCATAGTTGTCTCAGCATTTTCATGACTAACTGCTGGATTTTCACTAGAGGGCTCTTCCGTGGCGAGAGTCGATGTTTCTCGATTTTCGTCTTGAACCAAATCACCATGTTCACTCTGTTTAACCGGCGAGACATGAGGAGGATAAGCATTCTTAGACTTGCTCGGTGTCGCGGTTTTGTGACTTTAATGAGGACCAGAATCTGAGTGGGTAGGAGGGGGAGAAAAGTGCAGAGGAGAATCTGCTCTTGGGTTTGGATTGGTGGTTGTGTTGGGTGAGTAGTCTACTGCTAGATTTCTAACTGGTGTGGACTCGATGGGGGTACTGTCAGATACACTGGTAGTTACTTGTATTTCAGACTTAGTGAAGTTTTACTGGAAGAGTTTGTGAATTGAGAGGAGAGAAGACAAAGGGAAAATTTTGAATTTGGAAGTGAAGGGTTGTGACATTGATGTATGTATTTATGAAAAGTGAGGGACCAATTATGAAACGACGGCAATTTTGCTTGGGGAGTCGAGTCGTTCAATAGCAGGTGAGACGCTTTGGATGAAAAGACATAATGTGAAGAGACTGACATGCTGATGATGTGGAATTATTTTTGTCCATTTTAAATTGTGTATGAGAAAACAAAGAAGCTACTAACCTGTGTCAGGGGCACCAAGTTCCCTGACAGGTCTTGCAAGTGTAGCTTAACCCTTTTTACCGGTATGTACTGCATCATCTACTATGTAATCATCATGTGTGTCTACCTATAACGGTATAGAAATGAGTTAGTCTTTTCCAGAAAACACTTTAGCTAATTTTACCTGTATATGTCTTTCATAGCCATTCACTGGGAACCGGGTCCTCAATTGAGTTTTTTCAACCCCAGTGCCACGCGATTTATCTCAAAATGTTATTTCCTCAGGGCTTGGGTGAAGATGTATGCAATTTGATCTTCAGTGCTGAAAACTTGATACAAATGAGCCCTTTTTCAACATTGTCCCTGAGGAAGTGATGACGTACATCAATGTGCTTGGTCCTCTTGTGTTGGACTGGATTTTTGGCTTGAATGCACTTGTATTGTCACACAAGAGAGGTATACAATCAGTGTACATCCCAAATTCTTCCAACTCCTGCTTGATCCACAACAATTGATCACAACAAGAAGCGACTGCTACATATTCTGCTTCAGCTGTTGAGAGTGCCACTGAGTTTTGCTTCCTTGTACCCCATGAGATAAGACATGAACCCAGAAAATGTGCCATTCCAGACGTGCTTTTCCTGTCCACCAGATATCCTGCACAATCATCATCATCATACCCAATGAGATCAAAATTATCACCTGAAGGATAGTAGAGAACCATGTCTTGTTTCCCTTTAAGATATCTCAAAATTCTTTTAGCAGCCTTCAGATGATATTCCTTTGGATTTAACTGGAACTTTGCACAGAGACCCACACTGAACACAATGTATGGTCTGCTTGCAGTGAGATACATGAGTGATCCAATGATGCCTCTATACATGGTTTGATTTACAGGGGAACCAGATTTATCTATGTCTAGACGTGTAGCTGTGGCAATGAGAGTGTCAATAACTTTTGATGCTTCCATGTCAAACCTTTTCAGCAGCTCCTTGATGTACTTCTGCTGACTTATCAATATTCCTTTTTTAGATTGCTTCACCTGAAGTCCCAGGAAGAAATTTAATTCTACCATCATACTCATCTCGAACTTACTCCCCATGAGTTATGCAAACTCTTCACAAAGAGAGTCAGTTGTGGTTCCAAAAATGATGTCATCAACATATACTTGAACGATGAGCAGGTTCCTCCCTCATTTCTTTAGAAAAAGAGTGTTGTCAATTTTTCCTCTAGTAAAACCATTTTCTAGAAGAAACTTTGATAACCTTTCATACCAAGCTCGGGGAGACTGCTTTAAACCATACAATGCATTGTCCAGCTTGAATACATGCTCAGGATGCTTGTGACACTCAAATCCAGGAGGCTATTTGACATATACTTCTTCTTTCAGGAAGCCATTCAGAAATGCACTTTTGACATCCATTTGGAATAATGTGAATTTCATATGAGATGCAAAGGCAATAAGAATTTTGATAGGCTCCATTCGAGCAATTGGAGAAAATGTCTCATCATAATCAATCCCTTCTTCCTAGTTGTAGCCTTGAACTACAATCCTTACCTTGTTTCTTATTATATTTCCAAACTCATCAAGTTTGTTCCTGAATACCCACCTGGTCCCTATGATGGTACGATTTGCAGGTCTAGGAACCAGGTGACATACCTTGTTTCTCTCAATTGATGCAGCTCCTCTTGCATGGCTGTGATCCAGTCTGCATATTTTAGTGTTTCTTTGATATTTTTGGGTTCTATTTGGGAAAGAAATGATGAAAAGGCAAGTGAATTTTTGGCTTTTGATCTGGTTTGAACTCCTGAATTAAGAGGGTGATTATGTTGTCAAGAGGATGTGAGATTTTATGCTTCCAATCGGGTACTTGAATCTTATTGGTAGAGAAACCAGGTGTGTCTGATTGAGGTTCTTGTCCGTTTCTTACTTCATCAAGTGGAGTACCTTGGATTGCATCAAGAACTCTATTTTCAGCTTCAGTTGTTGTGATCGTGGAACCAGGTTCCTCTCCAATGGATGGATAAGTAGTTGAATCATCTTCACTGGATTCCTTGAAATGACTCATCAAGTCTACCTTCCCATTTGCCATGTCAATAAATTCACCTGGAACCAATAAGGGTTCACCATCTTGATCAGCATTCTTGTCCTTCTCACAAGAGAGGTGAGACTCATCAAAGATCACATGTACACTCTCCTCAACACTGGGTTCTTTTGTTGTATACTTTGTAATCTTTGCTTTGAGACGTAACTCAGGAAGATTCCTTCATCACTTTTGGCATCAAGTTTTCCAAGTTGATCCTTGCCATTGTTGAGAACAAAACATTTGCAGCCAAATGTCCTCAAATGAGTCAGCTTAGGCTTTCTTCCATTCAGCAATTCAAAGGCATTTTATTTAGAAGGAACTTGATCATGAACCTATTCACCAAATAGCAAGCAGTATTGACAGCTTTTACCCATAAATTCTTTGCAATCCCACTGTCAATTAATATTGTCCTTGTCATGTCTTCAAGAGTCCTGTTCTTCCTTTACACAACACCTTTTTGATGTAGTGTTCTTGGAGCTGAGAAGTTAGGAGTAATGACATTTTCAATACAGAATTCATCAAATCTGGAATTATCAAACTCTGTCCCATGGTCTAATCTGATGCAAGCCACATTGGTTCCCATCTTCACTTGGATCTTCTTGACAAAGGAAACAAATACTTGAAAAGTTTCATCCTTGGTTCTGAGGAACAGGGTCCAAGTGAACCTAGAGTTGTCATCCACTATCACAAAGATATATATTTTTCCTCTTCTGCTTGGCACCCTCATTGGTCCACATAGATCCATATGAAGAAGATCAAGTTGCCTTGAGGTGCTGACTTTCTTTTTGGGCTTGAATTAAAATCTGACGTGCTTTCCTTTTGCACAAGAATCACACACTTTGTGTTCCTTGAATCTTGACTTGTGCAGACTACGAACCAGGTCCTTCTGAACCAGTTTGTTCAGTAATGAAAAGCTTGAATGCCCCAGCCTTTTGTGCCATAGTTCAACATCGTCATCAACAATCTCAAACAACTCAGATCACCATTTTGCAGGGACTCAAAATCAGCAACATAGATATTCTTGTATCTTTTGGCTACCAGCACCACCTCATCAATCACAAGATTTGTGACAGTGCATATCTTGGACAAGAATTCCACTTTATTTTCCTTGTCACATATCTGAGAAACACTCAAGAGACTATACTTCAGGCTATTGACATAGTACACATTCTCAATTGAGTGATTAAGTGACTTCCCAATCCTTTCAACTCCTAAAATGTATCCCTTTTTTCCATTTCCAAAGGATACACTCCCTCCTTGCAGGGCTTTCAGTGAGAGGAAATTGATTGTGTTTCTAGTCATGTGCTTTTAGCAACCACTGTCCATTTCCAAAGGATACACTTCCCTTCATTGCTCCCTGCACAAGGAAATCAAGGGTTAGATTTAGGAACCCAAACAAGTTTGGGTCCCTTGTAATGCGGGAAGGGATGAATGAGTGCTTTTTTAGTCCAAGCAAGCATCAAGTGTTTTCTATGTGAAGGACTAGGCCCTCTAGCAGTAGTTACTTTCTCAGCAAAGACTTTATTTTTCTAATGAGACTAAACCCTGGCCTTGCAGTTTTTCTTGAGGTGCCCATTGTTACCACAGTGAGTACACAACCAGTTGTCGGGTACAATAACATACTTGCTATGAGGGTTGTAGGGAGTCTTCTCCATTTGAAACCCAATTCCTTTCCTGTTCCCTCCATTGTTAGTGTACATGGCAGTAATAGAATCAGAGGACCAGGTCCACTTGAGTGATTTTTTAAAATCACTCTTCACTCTTCCTAGTTCTTCCTGAAGTTGTTTGTTTTTCTCAAATTCAGCACATAGACTAGACTTTACTGAATTTAACTCATTTTCAAGCTTAATGTGTGCCTCACACGAAACTTCCTTTCCCTTTTGAGAGTTTCCAGACCTACTCTCCATTTAAGTTCCTCAATTGTCTCCTTCAAGTCTACTACCACCACTACTAGGTCATATCTCTCTTGCTCAATATTAGAAACTCTCTCAGTTAAGGCTTCTTTTTATTTACTTATACACCCAATGTTTTCTTTTAAGTCTACCACAAAAACCATTAGATCATCTCTTTCATGTTCTATACCTGTAATTTTTTCATCTAAGGCATCATTTTTTTCTTCAGATTCTCTATTGTTTCTTTCAAATCAACTACAACGACTACTAAGTCATCTCTAGTTTGTTCAGATTCTCCTTATTCCATAGTTAGCGCATATTTATCATTTATAAGACTATGGTAAGCATCAATTAATACATTTTCTAATGACATGAGCTTTTTAGGAGAGTAATATTTCAGATTTCTCTGAACATCCAGAAAACTACCTCATCATCATCGTCATCTTCATCGTCTTCAGATTGAGCCATCAAAGCAAAAATTGAGTCATACTCAGTTACTTAAATTTCCTCTACCATCATTGAACTATCACCAAGATCATTTTCTTCTTCAGACTCGCTGGAGGAGTCTCCCCATGAAGCAAGAACTTGCTTCACAACATTGTCAACGACATTCTTTCTCTTGAAGCATTTATCATGAACCGCGTTCCTCTTGGCTGCTTTGTCTGAGTTGTGCTTGAACTAATCTTGCTTTAGGGGAGGACAGTCTTGATAAAGTGTCCTGGCTTGCCACATTTATGACAAAGGCCATAGTTTTTTGACTTGCTAGAGCTACCCCTTTTTTGGAATGCCTCCATTCCTGCGAACCATTTTCTGGAATCTTCTTGTCAAGTATGCCATATCACCATCTTCACCACTTGAGTCATTGTTGTCTATCTTAAGGACCAGGTTCTTCTCTCTTTTGGGATCTCTTCTTTCACTGTCCTTCTTCTTCTTTTTCATTTCATAAGTCTTCAAGTTGCCAACAAGCTCATCTATGGTTAGTGTCTGCAAGTCGTTCGCCTCAGTAATGTCGTTTACTTTGCTTTCCCAAGAATTGGGCAGTACACTAAGGACTTTTCTGATGATATTGTTTCTAGGAATGATTTCACCAAGAGAGTGAAGCTCATTGATGATGGAGGTGAATCGAGTGTGCATATCCTGGATGGATTCATCGTCCTTCATCTTGAAGAGCTCATATTCAGTGGTGAACATGTCGATTTGAGATTGCTTCACTGTGTTGTTCCCTCGTGAGCTCTCTGCAAAGCTTCCCAAATTTCTTTTGCTGATTGCAATGCTGATATCCTATTGTATTCATCAGGACCTATGCAACAAACAAGGATTTTCTTTGTAAGAAAATTCTTCTCTATGACCTTTCGATCAGCATCATTAAATTCCTTCCTCGTCTTGGGAATGGATACAACTAGACCTCCAAGATTCTTGGTAGGAACAAAGGGTTCGTGTAACACCCCATGTTTTCATACGTGGAAGTACTCCATAAGTAAATTGATATATCCTCGGAAATGAGATGTTACATCCCGTATTTTCATACGTTAAAGTTTCATTGTAAGTAAATCAACGTAAGTTCGGGGATGAGTTTATTTTGAGATTATAAGTATTATGCTATTTCAAATAAGTGATAAGTAAATTCGTGAAGGTGAGAGGGTAAGCAAATCGAACAAAGTGAGTTTCGTCGAAGTTTGTCGATTTGGGATAAAATACGGTCCAAAGTATAATACCCGGTATTTATGGATTATTGTCATACAAGGTACCACGTGACCATGATAAGGAGGTGTATAAGGTATGTTAAAAATGAGTAGTATTTTAAGTAATTTGAAATAATTCTTAATTACGTGGGTAATTGGTTAATTATTGATTAGTGGGAAATTACAAAGTTAATGAAGAAATTGGTAATTATCTACGATATTTTGGATATGTCTTGAAGTTTAGCGTGGCAGCAATACATCTTCTATTTTATGACTCTTAATTCACTTTGTAAAGGTGGCAATATTTGAAATGATAACTACATTATATAATTTGGATGGAAAAGTGTTATCAAGAAAGCCACAAATGGGTACGGTCATTTTCCATTCTTGTAAAGAAACATCTCATTCTTTATTAGTAACATGGTTCATAAATTTTAAAGCGAGACTCTAAGATTTGCAAGGTGATCAAAACTTTGAAGCGTAAGATTTTGCGATTCTAAAGGAGCACGGTGCAATCTTTCTCAAGAATATCATATAAATTTTTGCCTACTCCAGATATGTTAAGGCTAAGCTCTTCCTTCATTTTGCATGATCTCGTAATTACACTAGTTTGATAACGAGGCATAAAGAAAAATGCATATCCCAGAATTTACGTATATTTTTCTAGTCTTATAAGTTACAATATTCTCCTTATCGGGACTTCATATTCAATTGAGTATTTATTTTTTTCCAGTCATGAGAGAAGAGAATCTATATATACAATATTACAGTATTTTCATTACCATCGAGCTATAATCGATGGTCAGGCCCCTATTGGGCAGCCTCTGATCAGATGGTAGGTTATATACCAAGCCTACTGTGGCCGAGCGCCTATGAGCAATCCTAGTTGACCGAGATACAAAGCCTAGTATGACCAAGCGCCTATGAGTGAGCNATATATATATATATATATATATATATATATATATATATATATATATATATATATATATATATATATATATATATATATATATATATATATACCAAGCCTTATAGGGTCGGACATCTATTTTACCTACTATATTGAGAGAGTTGAGTCAGCATTAGTAGGTGAGCATATCTTCAGATTATCTTTGACTCCAAGTTACTTCCAGTTATTATATTATCAGTTCAGTTTCACCTTTCAATATATTGCCTTACATACTCGGTACATTATTTCGTACTGACGTCCATTTTCTGGGGGTGCTGCATTATGCGTGCAGGTTCAGACAGATAGGCGAGTAGAACTCCTCATTAAGTGTTACCCGAGTTCAGCTTGATCGGTAAGATCCATGACTTTCGGAGTTGCTGGGTTTAGAGATTTATGTACATTTTGTGTATATATGTATATATTTTATGAGTAGGTCGAAAGTTGTTCCGATCACAGTATATCCATTAGTAGAGGCTTGTAGACATATCCTGTCAGTTAGTGCAGTATGTTGGGCTTGCGGGACTTGTATGTATATTTGGTTGGTTTGTCAGTTGCAATAATTATGAAGGCCTTGTCGGCCCTGCTTTATATTGATATTTAGTCAGCATTCGCAGTTGTCTTGAATTGTGTCCCATGGTCAAAGTATGATATCATATGTTCAGAGTCCCTTAGTCACAAGTTGGTATGCAAGGATAGGTGAGGCACCGGGTGCCGGTCTCGCCCCCAGGCTCGAGGCTTGACAAAGGTGGTATCAGAGCAGTTCTGTATTAGGGAGTCTACAAGTCGTGTCTAGTAGAGTCTTGTTTATGAGTGTGTCGTGCACCACACTTATAAGCAGGAGGCTACAGGACATTTAAGACTGTCACTCTTTCTTCTTACTCTAGATCGTGTGGTAGAGCTCAGTTGTAAGAACTAAATTTTCTAAACTCTATCCTATTCATAATACAATGATGACTACATCCAAAAAGACCATTGGTAAGATATATTACTATGGAAATGTTGATTTAGAGGAACTCGAATTCGTATCATGCTTATGATAAGTAAATGTGAGGTCTTCAGCAGATCATGTGTGTACTGAAAGGTGTAAACTTCTTGATAAGGATCCCTAAGGCAAAAATATCTATCCACTCTTATGGGGGAAAAAGCAATGAAAGAATTAGAAGATACAAGTTTCGAAAAATAAAAGAATCAAGGTGAAGAAGGGTACGAGGTACCTAATTAGTAGAGATAAACATTATCTGCAATTCAGGGAGAGAAATATAAGCATTTTGAGTTACCTTCATCGATAACAAAGGTATGTACAATTGTCCGCACCCATCTCAGTTATGCCCCATGGGGGCTAACAAGTATAGTTTAAGAAAATGATGGAACATCAGGATACTGTTGGGTTCATAGTAACCCAAGATGGTGAATGGATTGGTTGTGTTAGTTGATATTTCCGAAGGATATTACAAAAGTGCTAATAGATCTTCTTGTGAGACACCCAGATGATGCACTCTACAATATTACAATTAGATGTGAATACTAGCATGATCAAAATATTCAGAAGATAGGCACTAAAATCCTGGAAGGAATAAATATTACCTTAGTGTGACTCTCGTCCCCAGTAGAACGAGAACAATGAGAAACCCGAAGAGCCAATTAATGAAGCAAGGAGAGCTAAAATCAAAAGAATGTCTTATTGAAGTTTTCACAAGAAAGGGATAGGCAGAAATATTATCAAAATAATGAGAACAGAGATGAGGAAGAACTATGAGTAAGATATGATACATGGATGACCACGGTGGAAAAATAAAATGAAATAACAGTATTACATAGTCGATAATCGAGGGGAGGAAAAAAATGAGAGGTGTCAGGCCTGGAGACAACAAAAGAATATAGGCCATAAAGTTGTATCCTCATTTCGAGAAATAAGTTTGTGACTCCAACGCGACTGTCAGAAGGAAAATTTAGACCCTAAAGTAATAGAAATCGGTATGGTCTGGTGAATAAGGTAAGCTAAACATGAATTGAGAAAGAGTAATTTGATAATGGTCGACATCATGAGAATTTTAGAAATTGCTTTCTGACGATAATAGAATGGAAAACATAAGAGTAAACCTTAAAGGTCATTCATGAAGACGCTTCCCTAAAGCAAGCAATGGGAGAAAAGTTAAGCTTAAGGGACTATATGTACCAGATACACTAGGTGTAACCCTTGTAAATAAGGAATTTCGTTATCCTTAGTACAGAAGGGTTTATGCAAGGCGAGTAAGGGTCATCGATTATGTGACAATAAGCCAAAGATAAAGAGGAAAATCATCTATACGTAGATCATCGTAGTACAAAATCTTAGCATCTTCCTGAAGGGGGGAATAGGGAGTGATGTGGCATTAAGTCAGAATTAAGTAGTTCTAGTAATTAGGGAATGGTAAAGGAAGAATGCGACAAAAAAGGGGGGATGAGATTGCACTTATTCAAATCCTATAGACATGCTACGATTCCAGAACATCATGCAAGCACGACATCAAAGAAAGGAAGTAAGGTTTCCTGCCTGGGATGTTATTGATAAATAACGAGCCAGTGCGAGAAGTAAGTTAAGACAAAGGAAATAACCCCAGAAATATTACACGGAATATTGATATGAGAGTGGGCCAACGAGTGGTTAGTAGTTGATTCTGGAAGGGCTTAGTTGTAACGACCCGACCGGTCATTTTGAGCTCTAACACGTCGTTCAGCAATTTGAAGTCATGAGCAGCCCCATTTAAGGTATTATGACTCGTAGTCATGTTCGGAGTTGAATTTCGAGAAGTTCGGAGTCAAATTAGAAAGAAAATTCTCATTTCAGAAGCCTTAAGTTGGAGAAATTGACCAAGATTAGAATTTTGAGTATACGACCTCTGAATCAAGATTTGAAGGTTCCTGTAGGTTCGTATGAAGATTTTGAACTTGGGCGTATGTCCAGATCAGGATTTGGATAACCCCGGGAGTGTTTCAGCGTATATTGTGGAAGTCAGCATTTTGAAGAAATTTCCTAAGTTTGGCTTGAAGCGCATTTTAGTGATATTGATGTATGTTTGGGATTCAGAGCCTGGGAATAATTCTGTATGGTGATTCTGGAGTTGACAGCGCGATCAGAAGTGAATTTGGATGTCTGATAGGTCATTTTGAAGTCATATGGCTAAAGAAAGAAATTTGAAGGTTTTTGAGAAATACGACTGGAAGTGGAAATTTTGATATCGGGGTCGGAATTCGATTCTGAAAGTTGGAGCAGTTTCGTAATATCAAATATGACTTTTGTGCAAAATTTTAGGTCAATCAGACGTGATTTGATAGGTTTCGGCATCGAATGTGGAAGTTCGAAATTTCAAAGTTCATAAAGTTTGAGTTTGAGTGCGATTCATGATTTTGGCGTTGTTTGATGTGATTTGAGGCCTCGAGTAACTCCGTGGAATGTTATGGGACTTGTTCGTGTGATTGGACGGGGTCCCGGGGGCCTCAGGTGGATTCTGGGTGGTTAACGGATCAAATTTGAAGTTAGAAGAGGAGCTGGGTTGTTGGTGTCTGGTGTGACCGCACCTACGAGGATTTGGCCGTAGGTGCGGCTATGGCACCGCAGGTGCGAAGATTTGCTGGATTAGCTGGGAGCGCAGGTGCGATGAAATTTCCGCACCTATGAAGGCGCAGATGCGGACAATGGGTCGCAGGTGCGGATCCGGCTGGAGGAGAGGAAGCCGCAGGTGTGGGCTCTTGGGCGCACCTGCGACGAAGATTTTATCGGCCTGGGCAGAATGTTTTAAAACGAGGATCTTGGTTCATTTTCTCATTTTTCTCATGGCTTAGGCGATTTTAGGAGAGCTTCAAGAGGGGAATTTCATCATCAATGTCAAGGTAAGTTATTCCCATTCATCTCAAGTTAAATACAAGGTATATGCATGGATTAAAACATGAAAAGTGTGGAAAAATTGGGAAATTTTTGAAGAAAACCTAGAAATGGTATTTTGGATTTCTACCACGAATTTGAGCATGGAATTTAGATTAAATTGTATATTTGAACTAGTAAAGCTATGGTTAGAATATATCTTCAAGAAATTTTAGATTCCGGGCACGTGGGCCCGAGGGCATTTTGGTCAATTCACTGAGCGGGGTTGGGAAATATATAATTTTGAATTTTTGTAAATATTAGAGTATATTTTCATTAGTTTACCGTTATTTGGATAGTTTTGGGGCATTGTGCGTCCATTGGAGTCGTCGGAAGGTCTTGGAAGCCGGTTATGGAACTCTAGAACGAGGTAAGTCTCCTTTCTAACTTTGTGAGGGGTAATTGTCCCCCTAGGTGAACTAATTAAATATGTGCTATTATCTTCGGGGGATACATACGCACGAGGTGACGGGAGTCCGTGCGTAGCTACTAATATGCTTATGCTCGGGTAGTGTAGGACCCACAAGCATGCCTTACTGTTGTACTTGTGATCTTGCAAGTAATATTAGACTGCTAATATGATCGAAATAATAAATTGAGTCCCTAAGAAGACTAGAGTTCATTTTCTAATCACCTAGAAAGAGAATTGATTCCTCCGAGGATAATTGTATACTTGATAAGGTTATATTATTGAATATTATTAAACTTGGCAAATGAGTTTCAAAACAAAGATTTAAAAGCTATTTTTCATGTTCCTTTAAGAGGAATTTTACCACTTTCCTGAGTAACTGCTTTCTTGATAAAAATGCAGATTTATTATGTGAATATGTGTACATATGAGCACCTGAGTCGCAGGTATGATTCGCGAGCAGGCTAACCTTATTATTTTTATGTTAACCACGTCGCATGATCGATTCGCGAGCGGGGAAAAATAGATACATCTATGGTTCGAGCCGTTCGACCCTCGGCATTTCTTGCGCATGATAATTGTTGTGTATTCCCTGTGATTTATACATGTTTATCGGCCTAAGGAAATCCTTAATTGCCAGTTAAAAAGAAGAAGAATTGATGTGCAAAATGTGAAATAAGTCTGATGTTCTCATCCCTAACTATTATTTAAATTGTCAACTGAAATGATGAAGGTGTTAAAGTGTTAAAAATAAGAAGAACTAAGAATTCTTATCCCTGATATTTAAATAAATTTCCTATGACATTCATGCTTAGTGTCTCACTTGATTATACTAAATTGACCTTTAGCAAGTGTCAAATCGACCTCTCGTCACTACCTCTATGAGGTTAGGCGGGATACTTACTGAGTACACGTTGTTTTCATACTCATGCTACACTTGCTGTGCATTTTTTATTGCACAGGTACTTTCATAGTGATGTGGCTGGTTTGGAGACTTAGGCGAGCTGCATCATCCGGAAGCGATCCTCAGCTAACAGAGTCTCCCTCATATTGTATTTATTTTTATTTTAAATTCCTTGTCCAACTTGTATTTCGGACAAGCTTTATAGTATTTGTGAAATTCTTAGAATTTGCTCATGCACTTGTGACACCGGGTTCTGGGATGTGTATGGGATGTAATTTATAAAAATGGAATATTAAACTGTTGTATTTACTTAACGGATTTTGTTTAGTTATTACTTAATAAGTTAAAGGTAATGATTTCAAAAAAATGTTAAAACAGGAATTTATTTCAACTAATTAAAGATTGGCTTGCCTGACAGTGGTGTCCGGCGCCATCACGACCTTATGGATTTTGGGTTGTGACACTAGTTATGGCTAAGAGGATACAGACAAATCAATAGACCGTGAATGATAAATAGAGTGAACCCTAACATGGGTAATTCAACCTCGCAGTTATGATGACATTATAATACTTGAGATATATTCATATGGGGAAGTTAAAAAAGGTACCATATAAGTGTTACGGAAATAAAAGAGAGTGCCACTGGGAAGACAGTCAAAATATCAGTTCAGAAGCAACCCCACAAGCACAAGGTCGTGGATATAAGTAACTACGGATAAGTATAGGCAAGGAAAGACATCAGGAGGTTCGTTGATCATACAATGTAATAAGCTCACAGCTTTACAAGAGTCAAAGGGTCCTCTAAGTACTATAATAGAAGACTAGCTAAGGAAAATAAGGAAGAAGGCTTCAACCTAAGCTCAGTGACCTAAAGAGGAAATGCTCTTATAACAACAGTCTCAAAACAACCTTGACTCCATAAGAAAATGGCACCTACCGTGGCTAGTGAACGGGGAGAAAAATCAGAAGTGATATTCAAGATCATATGAGTTGTATGGAATTTCAATATGTGTGGGCACTAAGATAAGCTAAGTATGGACACAACAAGGGGGCAGAAAGACAAGGAAAAGTAATAGCTTATGTTTAATGAAAGCTAATATGGAAAGAAAGGAATTATTCGATCAATGATCCAAAGTTGGTTACGTTATGAACACATTTAAGGGTACAGAGTATTATCCATGCAACATATATGTTGACAATCATACAGGCGGCAGTAGGTTGCAGTATAAGTTAAAAGGAAGAATTTAGCTCAGGTCATAAACAAAGGATTGAATTGCTAAAGGATTGTATCATGAATATTCCATAGCGCCATGAAAGGATAAAAGTAATAACTAATACTATGAGCTGCAATAGCTTAAGCCTACATAAAGGTTGATCATAGGGAAGAGGAAACTAAAAAGGTTACATCAACTAAGTAAATCAAGAATTTGATTATTGGACCCATAAAATTATGGACATCGTGATTGAGAACATTGCAGAATCAGTCTTAATATCAGAGGTACAAGAGAGATAGTACAGTAGCCATATTCTATAACGACTCTATAATAAAGCCAGTTAGAAAAGTACCAGCCTTATAAGAAGTCAGTATGAAGCTCTCACTGTATTATGTATACACCAGAGGTGCAAGTCTTATAATAGAGCTTCAAGTTGTGAATATGAATTATAACTATGTGGAAAGGAGGCCATGAATGAGTTAGAAGATGTAATGCGAGATTTTAAGGTAAGTAAGATAAAAGGGAACAATGTACGAGATATTCACATGCAGAAGGTTGTGTATAGTCCATACTTAAGATAGAAGGTTAGAAGCATCGGGATTCAGTATCCAGGAATAATAGCGGCGTCATCAGTGGCATACCTTCCAGCCCATGGTTGCTAGGTATTGGGAGGTCAGGCTAAGAGAGTAAAGAAGAATTAGAGACGATGTGATGTCTCGCTTGATGTTCCAGAATGACACAAGGAAATTTATGGGGCAAGCAAGTTGAAGGAAGGTTGCGAGTAGAAGGCATCAGTAACAATAAATCGAAGTAAGAGTTATGATATGATATGACCTAGCTAGATGCAGTAAAGTCGCACAGATGGATAATCGAGGCTATAAAACAAGATACAACAATAGTCGCAAGTTCGATAAGTACCGATTGAAGAACTTCATTATACCCATAGATGCCTTGAGGGACATCTTATCAAGATCTGTATATGTTTACAAAGTTAGGCCTAGAGATTAGCTAAAAGCTGGAGGAAAAAGGGGAGAATAATAGGCGCATTTACAAGGTCAGAGTCGTACAGGCTGCGTGATGGAAGGTAGCAATAGTTACGAGATTGGAAGGATTCTGACCACAAGTCATGGTGTGAGAAAGAGTCGGAAAGGGGAGGAATGCCTTGGCCTTTGGATTTATTAATAGAACAGTTGCCTAGAGGCAAGGAGAGTACTAAAGTATTCAGAAGACAGAGGTTATGACAATGGTAAATGCACCACTCAACATTCGAGGACGAATACTCCAAAGGAAGGAATGATGTAACACCTCATGTTTTCGTAAGTGGAAGTACGCCATAAGTAAATTTATATATGCTCGGAAATGAGATGTTACATCCCGCATTTTCGTACGTTAAAGTTTCGTCGTAAGTAAATTGATGTAAGTTCGGGGATGAGATTATTTTGGAATTATAAGTATTATGCTATTTCAAACAAGTGATAAGTAAATTCGTGAAGGTGAGAGGGAAAGAAAATCGAAGGAAGTGAGTTTCGTCGAAGTTTGTCGATTTGGGATAAAATACGGTCTAAGGTATAATACCTGGTATTTATGAATTAGTGTCATACAAGGTACCACGTGACTGATGCGAGGCTAGAATGCATAGTTTAACATGTAATATACCTTACATTTGAGGTGCTTTAATGATAAAAATACACTTGTTATGTGCTTAATAGAGTTTATTTTATGTGTAGGTGAATTGGAGATGGAAACGGAGCTAAAGGGATGCAAATACGTCGAAAAATACACGAAAAGAGACACCCGAGCGATAGCCGGGCAACAGAGCCCTACGGCCTGACCCTACCTGGCGTTAGCCAGGCCTTAGGGATGAAACGCCAGCCCTACCCTGGCGTTAGGGCTGAAAAGCCAGCCCTACCCTAGCGTTAGCCAGGCGTTAGGGCTGAAACGCCAGCCCTAGCCTGGCGTTAGCCAGGTCTTTGGTTCCAAACGCCCGGGGTTCCCAGTTTCGGCCGAATCCGAGTTTTGATGAGTTAAGTGTTTCCCGGTTGAAATAGAAGTCTCCTACATGGTTAGGGTTCGCCCTAAACATATAAATAGACACCAAACAACACAACTTAGGATGACAGAGAAGAGTCACACGAATTTCAAAGGATTCAACAAGAAAACACCATAGAAGTGACAAACATTGATTTCTACATCTAGTATTCATTACTTTGTATTTCAATTATGAAATTTCTTTTAGTTTTGATTCTCAATAACATGAGTATCTAATTTATTTAGTCAAGGGTTTTGGTAGAACCCGTTGGGGATGAATTCATTGTGATATTAATATATTTTGGTTGATTAATCTCTTTTTGTTCAACTACGTTCTTATTGTAGCTGATTGAAAGGGACCTTGATTAACTATTCCTATTTATTATGTATCTACTTGAGAGAGAGTGCATATTTAGGTAGTTGCTTGAACAACACCACTCCCGGAGTATAGACGAAAGTCATAACCGAGGGTTTAGAGGTTAGATTAGAGATAACGATACCTCGGGTGCAATCTAAAGTGAACTGTATTGCGATCTAGCTAGCGTAACTTGAGAGAGTGCGTTTAGTAAATTATCATAATTACTTGGGAGAGATTTATGATAGTTAGAGCGTTCATTATTGACATAGATAGCCAATTAAACTATACGAAATATCCAAGGAAGAATTCACCAACGGGGGAAACCATAACCTTAGACCCTTTATTATCATTGTTACATTAAATTGTTAGTTAATTGCTAGTTTATTATTATTGATTGTAGAATTAGTTAAACATAACCAAATTGATATTCAAAGTCTTGAGAAACTTGATTTAGCAACAATTTAGTATTTTATAGACTCAATTGATACGTAAATTCCCTATGGGATCGACTCTGGGCGTAATACCCCGGATTATATTTGCAACGCCCGCTTAGTCTTCTACAAGACATAGTTGAGCGTGATCAAATTTTGGGGTCGTTGCCGGGGAATTAATGGTATTATCAATTGAGTTAGAAGAAATACAAAATTTTGAAATATAATCAATTTTCTTCAAAATTTCGATTTTAGATTGAAATTTAACGTTTGCTAACGTGTTGTAGGTGCATGCCTAGAAACTCATCGAGGACTGGTGAAGTAATAGAAGCCTTATCAGACCCTGAGAAAGTTTTCAGGGCCATAAACCGGACCAATCGGAAAAGCAAACATCAATCACAAATTGAACAAATTGAAACTGACATGGAAGATCCACACAACCGAAACAATCATGGGGATGACGTAGTGGACCCAGTAGCTCAAATAGGGGTAGAGGCTCCCCTATATGACTGGGCACAACCGACAGTTGAGAATTTGGCCACAGCAATACTGGTTCCTCAGATACAGGCCGAGTCCTTTCAGATAACAAACAATATGCTGCACTTATTGCAGAACAAAGGGCTATTCTCAGGGTCATACATTGAAGACCCCCAGCAGCACTTGAAAAACTTCCTGTCAATCTGCAAAACACAGAGGCAGCCTAACGTTACTCAGGAGGCAATAAAACTGTTGTTGTTTCCATTCTCAGTGACTGGTGCTGCCCAAACTTGGCTTAACTCACTCCCCATCAATTCCATTACCACATGGGAGGAGTTAGTCAAACAGTTCGTGAACAAGTTTCACCCACCTAACAAGACTGCTCAACAAATTGATGAAATCTTGAGCTTTAGACAGAAACCAGTTGAAACATTACAAGAGACATGGGAAAGATTTAAGAGTATGCTGGTTATCTGTCCACATCATGGCATTCCTGAGCAAATGTTGGGGCAGCGTTTTTACATGGGTTTGGCTGATACTGTGAAAGCAAATGTTGATGCTTCAGCTGGTGGAGCATTCCTGAGCAAATCGTGGAGAGAGAGCCAAATCTTACTTGATAAAATGGCACAGAATTCAGGATGGACAACAAGGAATGCACCCATTACTCCTGTAGTTCATTCAGTGCCATTCGATCCATCTAATACCATTGCAGAGAACGTGGCCACCTTGATAACACAAATGAGTATACTTACTAAGAGGGTGGAAGAATCAGGACAAAAACAGCAGGTGCACATCGTTGACACAGCCAATGGGGGTTTATGCACATATTGCATTAGCCAACCACTTGGTAATCACTGGAATACAGAAATTCATCACTCTCCTTGTCCAGAAAATATGAATTATGTGTCAAATTATGGTAGCCAGAGACAAGGGGGTCAGAACTGGGGTCAGCAAGCGCAACCATATAGGCCACCCCACCACCAACAAAACAGTGGAAATATGGACGTCAGGGGACCGCAATGTAATGCTGCACCGTTTCAGAGGCCACAGCGCTATAATCATCAGAATCAGCAACAATCTTTACTACCCTCCTCAGCAACAACAAGGGGGAAGGCAAGAAGATGGGTTTGCCAGGTTAGAAGCTATGNACATTACCTGCAGATACTCAGATAAATCCTATTGACCAGGTTCCAAGGCAGCTGATGGCAGTGACTCTTCGCAGTGACAGAGAATTAAATGTGGATCTCGAAAGAGCTCATGAAAGCAGGCAAACCAAAACATTGATACCCATGCAGGTTGAATTTGATGATTCAGTAACCTTGACTAAGGCAAAAGTGCAACCTAGTGAAGAAGAACCCAATGCACAGATTAAGAATGAAAAAGAAGTGGAGATGACTCAGAAGCCGATAGTTGAGGTGGTGGTTGAGAAAGACAAATCCCAAATCACTGGGAAAAAGAGACCACCAGCTCCATTCCCTCAGAGGCTGGCTAAATACCAAAAGGATGAACAGTACAAGAAGTTCTTGGACATGCTTAAGCAGATACAGATAAATATTCCATTGATAGATGCATTGAAAGAAATGTCTGGATATGCTAAAATGATGAAGGAATTGATGTCCAGAAAAGTTGACTTCCAAGATCTAGCTACTGTCACCCTTACTCAGACTTGTAGTGCGGTGGTAACACATCCTATTGCTGAAAAGTTGTCTGACCCAGGGAGTTTTACAATTCCTTGTACCATAGGCAACTTGACTTTCACCAAAGCTCTATGTGACTTGGGGGCCAGCATTAATTTGATGCCGCTGGCCATATATAAAAGACTGGGAATTGGTAGAGCCAGGCCCACCTCCATGCTGTTGCAACTTGCTGATAGGACAGTAAAAAGACTGTCGGGTATTCTGGATGATGTCTTGGTGCAAGTGGGGAAGTTTGTATTTCCTGCTGATTTTGTGATATTAGACTGCAAGGTAGATGAGGAAATTCCCATAATCTTGGGAAGGCCATTTTTGGCCACAGGCAGAGCTCTTATTGATTGTGAGACTGGTGAACTTAAGATGAGGCTTAACAATGAAGAAATCACTTTCAACGTGCAGAAGTCTATGAGGAAACCTAGTGAGTTCGCCAACTGCTCTCTTATTGATTCTGTGAATGTGATCCCAAAAAAAGATGATGCTTTCCTGACGGTGGGGACCACTTTGGATGAATGTTTCATGAATATGGATGATATGAATGGTGAAGAACTAGCAGATTGGGTGTTAGCACTTGAGGAAAAAGAGGTATGGAAATAGGCTCTCGAATATTATACATTACATATAGAGAATAGTGAGAACCTGCAGGCCAAGCCATCTAGTGAAGCACCACCCATGTTAGAATTGAAATCGGAGGATGCTGATGTGGTAGAAAAGATACTAGATTTAACCAAGGACATTGATGATACATACTTTGTTGAATCTAGTGTCGGTATTGTTGAGGATGCTGGTACATACTCCAACCAATTGTTCACATTTTATTTGGATGATAATATGCAAATAGAGTTATCCGAACCACCTGATGAGTTGAGGGATAAAGAACAAGATGCCTACATTATTGAGTTCTTCTTGCCAGAGAGTAAGGAGTACACATTTTGTCGAAAGGCCAAGAAACACAGATTATTAAAGGGTTTTATTGGGTCAGGCAAATTTGTTCCACCACCCCATGAGCATGATCGTAGAGCAGAATCAAAAATGAGGATTCAATTCACAAGTTCAAGTGGAGGCATAAAGTGATTAAAGCATGGGCTCAAAGGATNATAATTGTTGTGATTTTTTGTGTGCATTATTAGTAGTAGTTTAGTTTTTCATGTTAGTAAGTTTTTATTTTAAGTAAAACATAAAATAAAAAAAATAAAAAAAATAAAAATATTTAGAAACATGTGAACTCTTCCTGACGATGGATCTCCTAGACAGTTTTCTTGAAGGAAGTAAGTCTAAAGAAAATAACAAAAAGATTTTTGTTTTAAGTAGTGTAGTAATTCCCCCTTGGTTTTTCTTTGAACCACGGTTCTTTTCCAAGGGTTTTCAATTGAACCGGGTGTAGGTAGTTTTTATTTTATTTTTAGGAGTAGGAGTCACATGGTTAAGGGATTAATAGGAGCAATATCTCGAAACGTGTTAATACCTTGAGAATAGTCAATACTTTGGTTGTGACGCTTAGGCTCAGTTTTTGACTCTAGAATAAATACCATAAATCAGGAATTCTTAAGATTTGCTTAACTGCTTTGACTGGAGTGTCGTGATAGAGCCAATCCTGAGTGAGTTATGTGCCATGTGTGTGTGAGATTTGAATGTTATTCTTTGCATTACATCTGATGTCTAGAACTTGCCCCGTGTGTGTGCAAAGCGAAATAGAAGTTTTGTTCAGTCTTGGAAGTGATATAGGCATTTCTTTGTTGAGCCAACTATATATATTTTACCCACCTAATTGTTATGTATCGTAGTTAACCCCGTTGAGCCTATAATCCTGTTTCTTTGGCAACCACATTACAAGCCATACCCCTTTGTTTGAATCGATCATATATTTGAACCTTGTCACCTCTCGTAAGCACTGAAAAAGTGATGAAATATGGAAAAGTTAAAGTGTGGGGTGGTAGGTTGGTTTTTGAGGGGAATAATTGAAATAAGGAGAAAGGTGAACGTTTGAAAAAAATAATAAGAGTCACTTGAAAAAGAAGAAAAGAAGAAAAAAGAAGAAAAAGAAGAAAAAGAAAAAAAAGAAACAAATGAACAATTGTGTTGTGTTGAAAGAAAAATATATGTGGTGACTCTTAACGTAATTGTGCTTAAAGAAATATGGGGTAATCACATCGTTGTGAAGGTGGAATTTGGCTTTATTGAGTTTGAGGTTGAACATTAAAGTTTATGTATTAAAGTGCTTAGGGAGGTGTAGTCACTCTTATATCCAAATGTATCCTACCCGTCCCGTAGCCTACATTACAACCAAATTAAAGTCCTACTTGATCCTAGACTGAATGAGCTCGGTTAGTAGAGTATTACACTACGGTCAAGCCTATGGTACGTCTTGTGTGGCACATGAATGTTTTATTTCTGAGAGCGAGTGAATTCTTTCGATTTTGAGTTTCTAAGCGTTCTTAAATTTTATTATGTGAGGAACTAGATCTTTGATATGGTGAGGGAACATGAATCAGGACGGAAAGGTAATGTTGTTGACCTCTAAGTTAGAGTAGTTAGTAAATTGTGAATAAAACATGGTATTTATGAGTCGATTGTTGAGGCGAGGATGTCACACCTTTGTGATTGAAATGTTTTAAATATTCTTGGTATAATGTGTTAAGATATTCGCAAATAAGTTGTGTACATGAGTGTAGTTTGATTGCTCGAGGACGAGCAAAGGTTTAAGTGTGGGGTCTATGCGAGGAANGCCTTAGGGCTGAAACGCCAGCCCTACCCTAGCGTTAGCCAGGCGTTAGGGCTGAAACTCCAGGCCTTTGGGTCCAAACGCCCGGGGTTCCCAGTTTCGGCCAAATCCGAGTTTTGATGAGTTAAGTGTTTTCCGGTTGAAATAGAAGTCTCCTACATGGTTAGGGTTCGCCCTAAACATATAAATATACACCAAACAACACAACTTAGGAGGACAGAGAAGAGTCGGACTAATTTCAAAGGATTCAACAAGAAAACACCATAGAAGTGACAAACATTTATTTCTACATCTAGTATTCATT
>ML364830.1:0-45788 GCA_005239505.1 Nicotiana paniculata | reverse complement strand
TAAATATATATTTAGAACAAGAAAGTTCATACCTTGGATACTTTCAAAGATTTGCTCGATATGCCAGAGTCTCGTTCTGATAACGTGTTATGAAATAACGACTGTAAAGAAATAAACTGAAGGCAAGTATAGATAGAGAGAGATTGATGTCTTATTCAATTTTCAAACTTATGTACATAATGAACTGAAATCTCCTCTATTTATAGAAGAAGGAAGTTGCTATTGCAAGCTGCTGTGTAAGTTGCTACTGCAAGCTGCTACTGTAAGCTGCTGTGTAAGCTGCTTGTAAGTTGCTTGTAAGCTGCTACTGTACCAGATGTAGATAATATTCTACCGGGGGTAATGTTTATCCATAACTGAGTACCGAAATGATAAGTATGAACATCCATAATATATATTTATAACAACAAAGTATATAAATTTATTGTATTCGTAGGAACTTATAATTTTTCTTAATTTTTATTTTATAACTCAAGCTAATTTTCAATAAAATATTACTTTTTGATATGGGGCGGACCCACGTGTAAGGTTCTGGGTGCTGCAGCACCCACCGATTCCGACGGGGACTTGGTTTACTAATATAGAAATTTTATAAAAGTGATATATATATTAGCTAGCACCCTAACCAAAAAGTTCAATGGGTGCTTTGGTTTGGAGGCTGAACTTCCAACGCTTGTATACCCATACGTTGCAGGATCGAATCCTTCTGGCAACACATTTTACGAAAAATTAAGGAAAAGAGTTGCAAGGTTTTGTGTTTTCCAACAAATAAGGAAACGGCAACGTTTTCTTTCCAGAAAGTAACACTTTTTTGTGTTTTCCAAAAAATCAACACTTTTCCTTATTTAATGAATTGACTTCCTTGTTTGCTTATTTATTACTTACCTTCTTTTTTCCTGTTTTTTTTATTTTTATTTTGTCTTGTTTACTAATTGGATGAGGAAAAGGAGAAAAAGAATCCTCCACCTGCGAAGTCATATAGAGATTTGTTAGTATTGTTCATGTTAGTAATACATCGGCTATGTCATTGAAAAAGGCAATCTTCTCTTTTCTTTTTGATCACTCATTAAGTCCAACGCAAATACGTGAGCAAGGTTATGATGAGGCTAGTAACATGCAGGGAGAGCTAAATAGTGTTAAGACTTTGATTTTGAATGAGTCTATATCAATATATTGCATTCACTGCTTCGCTCACCAATTGCAATTAACACTTGTGGCTCTTGCAAAGAAGCATTCAGATGTAGATGACCTTTTTTGTATAGTTACCAATGCCTTAAATATTGTTGGAGCATCTTTTAAGCGCAGGGATTTGCTTCAAGAACATCAAGCTGAAAAGTTAGAAGAGTTGCTCAAATCAGGTGAAGTGCATACTGGACGAGGATTAAATCAAGAGTGTGGGATTCAACGACCAGGTGATACTCGTTGGGGTTCTCATTATAAA
Source organism: Nicotiana paniculata (assembly GCA_005239505.1). Lineage (NCBI taxonomy): Eukaryota > Viridiplantae > Streptophyta > Magnoliopsida > Solanales > Solanaceae > Nicotiana > Nicotiana paniculata. The sequence goes on along the minus strand of ML364830.1, from coordinate 44,347 downwards.
ACGTTGGATAACCTTATAGTCCTATTTCCATCGATTTACTGCACGTGAATGTGCAAACTATGCCGACAGACTTGTTTCTGGAAGTCTTATGGGTAAGATTAAGGAATTTGATTTTGCTTTTATGTTACACTTGATGTTAAAAGTTTTAACAATGACACATGAGTTGAGTTATGCATTACAAAGGATGGATAAAGATATTGTCAATGCTATGGGACTCCTTGCTCTTACAAAGCAACAATTACAAACAATGAGGAAAAGTGAATTTGGATCTTTAATGGAAGATGTCTCTTCCTTTTGTGGTAAACATGATATAATGATTCCAAATATGGACGCTCGCTACTTTCCTAGGAAGTCGAAGCGTAGGGCTCTTGATGTTACATATTCTCATCATTTGTGTGTCAACATTTTTTATGTTGTTATAGATTTGCATTTTCAAGAGCTTAATCGACGCTTCGATGCTGTGAGTACTGACTTACTCCTTCGTATGGCTAGCTTAAATCCAGTTAATTCATTTGGTAATTTTAATAAGAACAGAATAATGAGGTTGACTGAATATTACCTGAATGAGTTTGATAGCAGCAAGCTTCGAGATCTCAGTTGTCAGCTTGATAGTTTTATAGTTTATGCCCGTGGTGTTGACAAGAGGTTCTTTTGGTTGAAAGGAATTAGTGGTATTGCTAAAGTGTTGGTTAAGTCAGATCTGCATCAAACTTGGTCACTTGTTTATTTGCTTATCAAGTTGACTCTCATTCTTCCTGTTGCTACAGCTTCTGTGGAACGAGCTTTCTCTTTCATGAGCTATATCAAAAGTGAACTTCGTAGCAGTATCGGTGATGAATTTTTAAATAGTTGTTTAGTTTGTTATGTAGAGCGTAAGATATTTGCAAGTGTCAGCAATGACGCTATTATTCATTGTTTTCAACATATGAAAAGTCGCCGAGCACAGTTGTGAGTTTTGACTAGGGAAGTCCTTTTTTTGTAATGATAACATTATTATCGTGACTCGTGGTTAGAAGTTAGTTTTTGTAATGAAAATAGTAATCGTATTTTTCTCATTAATATTTTTATCGCCCTGTTCGAATAATTTGCGTTTATATTAAGTGATTGATAGCACTTTTATATTAACAGAAAGTGAGCACCCGCGACCTTAAAATTCTGAATCCGCCACTGCGCGCAACGCGCGTATCTTAAGACTAATATATATAAAGGTCTGAACAAAAGCGTACACAATTTCACTTACATCCTCCCCTAAATTACTTGACACCAGGTTTATAAAATTGTGTCATACAAAATGAAATAATGTAAGAACTTATCCTTGCTATAGGAAAGACCAATAAAAAGATTCATTTTTCGTGCTATATTACAAGCCTCAAAAGAAAGGAAAAAACTCTTTCTCTACCGACAAAAGAAATTTTTTCTATCAATAAATTAAGTAGCTACTTCAATAAAAAACTAATTAGTAAATTATATGATATGAATCACTTCATTCATCATTGGTAAGAAAAATTATTGTACCATTGTATACGGTCAAAATCGGACTTGTTCTGAAACGAGGCAGGTCAAGGTTCGATCCATGTTATATTGGGCAGCGGTGTAAAGTTAGATTGCCGGGCTCGAGGCCGATTAATTAGCTAATCGTGAAATTTATTACTGTATTAGAATTGTATCAAAGGCGAGACTCCCCTACTATATAAATGGGGTATGATCATTTGTAAAAGGCATCGTATTCACGCAATACAAAGCAATATACTACCTTTCTCTTAAGCTTTCAATACTCTGTTGCTCTGTTCATATTTTCCAGTAGAATATTTGTTTCGTTCGAGGGCGACCTAGATCGAGGGCCAAAGTTGCACATCTCATTTGGTTTGCTTTATTTTTATTTACCGTCAATTTTCAATATCAATTTACGTATTTTCTCAGTTGGTGCCAAGTGAAATCACGTGTCCTTAAAACTATAAATAAATTCAATTGTTATTCGTGGCTATTTTGTCGGGGTGGAGGATGTCTCCGACTTAGGTGACTTGGAGGTGACGAGGAAGTCTTTTCAACCTTAGTGTCGAAATCCATAATACACCCTCGAGGAAAGAACTCTTCAGGGCGTGGCTCCACCGCTGGTTCCTCGTCGACCGGTCGTGACGATGTATAGCAGTCTCCTTTTGTGGAACAGTTTTTGTAGTCTTAGCCATTTTACTTTTATGAATGAAGAAGAATGGAAAGTGAGAAGGAGCACTTGGTATTTTGTGATGAGACAGGCGAAGAAACACCAAGATCTGAAAGAGCAAAGCTCTTAGGAAAGCGAATAATTAGAAGATAAGAGTAAATAAGATTTGAAAATAATGTTTGGGAAAAAGAATAAAGATATATTTATAGGTTTAAGATGACGGTTCCGAATCGGTAGTGGCCGACAAGACGTTTCAGTATCCACTTGTAGCTGACGTCATGATCGGGTTCGTCACTTACGTCATGACCCATCGAGATGGGATTGGAAAAGTTCATATCACTTCTCGTCGTATTCTCTCCAAGAAACGAGGGGACTATCTGTATAAGGTCAAAATCAGGCTTGTCCTGGAACGAGGCAGGCCAAGGTTCGACCCCATGTTATATCGGGCCGCAGTGTAAAGTTAGATCATCGGGCTCGTGACACAAAGACCAATCGATATCGAGGTCGGCCTAAACTGAAACCAGGTAGGATAAAGATCGAGCAAGATCGAGGGAAGTTTACCGATCCAAATAAGGGAAAGCCAAAATATCCGCAATCGGGCGAGGATCACGGTGGAAATCTCGGCACGTATCAAGAGGAGGTCGATTGATTATCTAATCATGGGATTTCTTACTGTATTTAGAATTGTATCGAAGGTAGGAATTTCCTACTATATAAAGGGGGTCTGATCATTCATAAAAGGCATCATATTCACGCAATACAAATAAATATACTACCTTTGTCTTAAACTTTCAATACTCTGTTGCTTTGTTCATATTTTCCAGTAGAATATTCGTTTGGTTCGAGGGACCTAGCTCGAGGGCCAATCTCACGACCCAAAATCCCTCCGAAGAAGTCGTGATGGCCCCTAGTCTCTAAAACTAGGTAAGCCTAACATTAACAGAACTCATATCAGAAAATCCTAGTACAAACCACGTAGCCCGGCAACTCATAAACCACCGTATCTCCCTTGAAGAACCCCATGATTCCCCGACAGAGATGCCTACTGTGATGACCCAAAAGGGTCATCCCGTATATTCTATCTAATTCTGTGTTCCGAGATCGTGAAAACCTCCTTCTATCTCACCTCGATTTGTGTGCGCAGCCCGGGCGTGTAGCCAGGAAGCCTTTATGTAAAAAATTGATAAAAATGAAATTTTTTTATTGAAAATTTGAATAAAATTGACTTCAATCAACGTTTTTGGTAAACGAACCCAGACCCGTGATTTGACGGTCCCGGAGGGTCCGTAGGAAAATATGGGACTTGGGCATATGCCCGGAATAGAATTTCGAGGTCCCAAGTCCGAGAAATGAATTTTTAAAGAAAATTATTTTCTGAAAATATAAAGGTTTTTGAAAATGAAATTTTGAGGTGAAACCGTGATATCGGGACCGTATTATGATTCCGAAGCCCGATACAGGTTCAATATGATTTATATGTGTTATCTGTGAAATTTGGTAAGAAACGGACTTAATTTGACATGATTAGGACCTTAAATGCAAAACTTAATGTTTATAGAAGTTTGAAGAATTTTTATGGACTTTTAGTTTAATTCATCATGTTAGTGTTGTTTTATGTGGTTTGAAACCTCGAACGAGTCCGTGTCAGGTTATATGACTTGTGTGTGTGGTCGGACGGGGTCCCGGGGACCTTGAGTACGTCTAGGATGCTCATCGGGTGGTGATACCACTTGGGAGACAGCTAAACCATTGTTGGTTCTGGTGTCTCGCACCTGCTATGGACCTTCCGCAGGTGCGGACACGCAGGTGCGTCGAGGAGTTCGCAGGTGCGGACATAACCCAATCCCTCAATCCTCACAAGTGCGGTTTGTTTTCCGTAGATGCGGAGTCGCGGGTGCGGCCATTTGACCGCAGGTGAGACCCCAGGATTTTTAGTAGGTTTTCGCACCTGCGAAGGTATTTTTGCAGGTGCGGTCCTAGGGGCGCAGGTACGGAGTTGCTGGGCAATTATATCAGATCCGAAGGTTTGTGTTATTTTCACCATTTTTGATTTGGAGAGCTCGGGAGAGGCGATTTTTGGAGACTTTTGCACCTGGGTAACTTGGGTAAGTGATTTCTATCCATTATAGGCAAATTTCCTTGTTTCTTATATGATCTTAATTGACTTAAATGAAGACTTTGTTTTTCCTACCGTTATGCCATGCCTTCCTTCATATGGTGCCTATTTACTGATCATTGTTCAAACGAAGTTTATTCGGTGGAGCTAATTGTTTAAGTGAGATTGGTTAAAGCTGATTCCCTTGCCGGGATGATTTGGTTTCTTGGTTGCGAACTTGAATGTATAGAATCATTGCTATATTTGTCTTGTCTTCCCCTCGTTATGTTGTTCTCTCTTTGTGCTTGGCATTCCTCTCACTGGCTACTTCTTATGAGCGAGTTGTTACCACTTTTGTGATTTAAGTCTTTGTATTGATTTGCTCATCGCACCTTGTATTCTGCCTTGTTCGTTTTCGTGCCGGTTGTTGCAATATATATTGGTTATGTCGCATTCTGGTTGTTTTTCTCAGCGGCTGCATTGCATATTTAAATTGGGACTACGGACAAAGATCCCGGATCTTTCCCCTTGTACTGCATCGCATATTTAAATTGGGACTACAGACAAAGACCCGAGAGCTTTCCCCCTGTACTGCATCACATATTTAAATTGGGACTACAGACCAAGATCCGGGAGCTTTCCCCCTGTACGGCATCACATATTTAAATTGGGACTTCAGACAGAGATCCGGGAGCTTTCTCCTGTACTGCATCACATATTTAAATTGGGACTACGGACAGAGATCCGGGAGCTTTCCCCCTGTACTGCATCGCATATTTAAATTGGGACTACGGACAGAGATTGGGGAGCTTTCCCCCTGTACTGCATTGCATGACAAATTCTGAGTGGCGGAATGAGTTCCAGTAGTTTTATGATTTAGGAGATTTGAATCGAAAGATATAAATATATATATTGAAAAGTATAGCTGAAAAGCAATTATCTCCAGGAAAATTTATGTCTAAAGGACTTCTTTTCGAAAGTATATTTGAAAAACATTTGTCTTGCAGAATGATAATATTTGAAATAGCAGTACTTGAGAAAAATATATTTTGAACATCACGTGTGTTGATGATATTTGAAAGAGAAGTACTTGAGAAAATATATTTTGAACATCACGTATTTTGATGATATTTGAAAGAGCAGTACATGGGAAAATATATTTTGAACATCACGTGTTTTGATGATATTTGAAAGAGCAATACTTGGGAAAATATATTTTGAACATCACGTATTTGATGATACTTGAAAGAGCAGTATTTGGGAAACTATATTTGAACACCCCGTATTTGAAGAGACTATGTTATAAAGATTTCTCTTTATAAAAATATATAAATATACATTCAGAGAAAGTATGTTTCAAAGAAGAAATTTCTCCATTTCGAAATGATTATATCTTTAAAGTTTTCAAAATGCACTCACGATTTAAAGGTTTTCACTCAAAAGTTTGACCATTTTTATTGAGTCATTGGCTAAGGCCTGCCGTGAATAAACTGATGTAGAGCTGAGTTGCTTGTCTTTTTGTTGGGTTGTAGTTCCCTCCATTTGGATTGAATCCCTTTCATTCTCTTTGCGTATTTCTATTATGCTGTCCGTTGATCGTGATTATTGAATTTTCTTCCGTATTATTCGATCGTATCGCTAATTACATTGAGAAATCTTTAGATAAATATTTTGGTTTGGTCATTATGCATCTATGACTTTTTACTTATTAGACCGGTGGTGTCTTGACTAGTCCTCGTCACTACTTCACCAAGGTTAGTCTTGATACTTACTGGGCACCGCTGTGGTGTGCTCATACTACACTTCTGCACATTTTTGTGTGTAGCTTCAGGTTATTGTTGTTGGTAGTTGCGCAGCTCGTTGCTGAGGAGACTCGAGGTAACCTGCTGCTGTGTTCGCAGGCTTCGGAGTCACCTTCCTATTTTATTTATATTCAACTGTACTTACTTATTCCTAGACAGTTGTACTTAGATTTGATATAAATATTTCGTAGAGCTTATGACTTGTACTTACCGGATTTTGGGAAATTAAACTCTGTCAAGAATTCTATTTCAAAAATTTTAAAATTCCTTTATTTTTGTTTTTGTTCAGTGTAAATGTTAGGCTTACCTAGTCCGTAAGACTAGGTGCCATCACGATACCCAACGGAGGGAAATTTGGGTCGTGACAAGTTGGCATCAGAGCTCTAGGTTAATAGGTGCTACGAGTCATAAGCGGGTTTGGTAGAGTCTTGCGGATCGGTACGGAGACGTCTGTATTTATCTTCGAGAGGCTACAGAACTATCAGCACAATTTCACTTCCTTCATTCCTATTGTGCGAGTTCATTGATCTTGAAGTTTGAAATTATCGTTCCATTCTCTCACCGATGGTGAGGACACGAGCTACAGTTCCGGATGATGTTACCCTGAAGCAAATGCCGCATGGGTCAAAGACAGAGGCCAATGATAGCACGTACCGCAGTTAAGATGCGTACCAGAGCAGCCGTTGAGGAGTCGCCAGTAGTCCTAGTTAGGGGACAAGTACTGGGGGTGCCTGTTGCTACCCTGGACTTCAGGAGACCGGAGCGCAGTTTTGAGTACAATTGGTACATCGGCTCAGGCAGGGTTGATTCTAGTGCACCAGTTGCTTCACAGATCAGGGGAGGAGTTCAGACTCCCACCGTCTACACTCCAGAGCAACGAGATCATGTTGGTCAAGTTCCAGTTGTCATGGAAGCACGGCATGTGGTTTCAGTTCAGCCTGTGGTTAGGACAACAACATTGGAGGTAGAGCACCTTGGGATTTAGAGGTACTGAAAGTACCACCCTTCTATCTTTTAGTGGATTGGCGGCGGGTAATGCCCGGGGTTTTTTGGAGGAGTGTCACCATATTCTTCGTACTTCGGGTATTGTGGAGACGAGCGGGATTGCTTTTGTCATGTCTCAGGTCCAGAGTAGTGGATTGATCAGTGGTGGCGGCATACGATTTGGGGTAGCCTGGTCGAGTTAGCTTTACTAGCATGGATTCAGTTTTCGGAGATGTTTTGAGGGAGGTTGCACCTCAGTTCCGTCGGGATGTACAGCGCACGGAGTTTGACCAGTTGCGTCAGGGCGCGATGTGACCATTGGAATACGCCGTCAGATTTAGTGAGTTGGATATATATACACCTCACTTGGTTGCTTCAGTTAGGAGGCGAGTCCTTAGATTCATTGAGGGACTCAGGCATGGTAGAGAATCTTGGGTCAACCAGTTTAGTTGCATTACCAGCTTCGCATGAGAGCGTTTCAGATACTCATGGGTCTTAGAGGATTCGTATCGTATGTCTTCCACAGCCACATAGGCAGAGAGATTGTTTTCAGTGTGGAGATGTTAGCCACAGGGTGAGAGATTGTTCCAGAATTCAGGTGTGGGAGTTATAGCAGGGTGTTCAGGTGGATAGAAGGCGCCTAAGAGGGGGAGGCCCGACCCGTTGATGTGTTGCATATAGTAGGCTAGAGGACATCGTATCAGATATCATCACCCAGGTATGGCTTGATGTGCTAAAGTGGGGTACCATTGTATATCACTATAGTCCTGTTGGTCAGGACAAGTTCCCATTATTTGTTGTCTCATTTATGAGTGAGTTTCATGTATTGCCTCTATTTTTGTGTTTGCTCCTGTTGGGAGATTCTATGAGTAGTAGCTGTTTCTATCATTGTTTTATTCATCCTTGCTAGTGGTGAAACTAGAAGTGAGTCCATGTCGTCCTTCGTGGTAAGCTTTATGTGATTCTCCTGAGTATTTTATTTTCGAGCTGTGATTTGATACTCCATTGAGATGTGAGTAAGTGAGCGCTATGATTTTGTTAGCCGAGACGAATTAGCGGGAGATCTCTATTGGTATGATATATATTTGACATGTGTCGTAGAGTTGAGGGCGAGACCCTCGTGATTCTTTGTGATTTGATATGTTTGGACCGAGCTGAGTACCGCGGTGGAATTTTTATCAGGATGACATCCTTGTGATTTGTTCATATGCTTTGATTCTCTGTTGTTATATTGCTTTTGGTAAGTCAGTATCAATAGAGAGTTATGCCTATGGGTTGGTTTGATAGTACCTTTATATATGTTTCTATCTTTCCTACTCAGCCATTTTGTTATGTGCTTCTTTAGTTCAGTTTACGGGATGTGTGCCCGGTGGTGTTAGCTGTGACTCGATGATACGGGTGTCTACTGATGAGTTCTTCGTGTTTATTGCATCATTATCGGTATTATGAGATTTGGAAACAGAGAGTTCTTCCATATGTGGGACTAACTGCCAATGTTGAGTTGATTTCGGGCGGTTATGGTGTTCAAAAGTGCTATTGAGCCTATGTGTGATGTGCTATGTTGTGTGGCCGTGCCTTATGGGCGTATACCTAAGTTGATGCAGCTAGTTGAGGCTAATGCCGGACATGGATTTAGAATGGTCTTTTGGAAATGAGTAGAAAGTGAGGAATTAAGCTATGAGGCTTATCGATGATGATGAGAAGGCTATATGGCAGTTGTGATGGTGTCATCAGGCTTATGTAGGTTGGGGTGTCGTGGGATCACCCGCGGGTGTGTGTTGGAAATGCGCAATCAGTGATTGGATGAGTTCAAAGTGAATCTTAGCACGTTCGAGGACGAAAGTTTGTTTAAGAGGGGGAGATTGTGATGACCCAAAAGGGCCATCCCCTATATTCTATCTAATTCTGTGTTTTGAGGTCGTGAAACCTCCTTTTATCTCACCTCGATTTGTGTGCGCAGCCCGGGCGTGTAGCCGAGAAGACTTTATGTGAAAAATCGATAAAAATAACAAATTTGTATTGGAAATTTGAATAAAGTTGACTTCAGTCAACATTTTTGGTAAACGGACCCGGACCCGTGATTTGACGGTCCCGGAGGGTCCGTAGGAAAATATGAGACTTGGGTGTATGCTCGAAATCGAATTCCGAGGTCCCAAGTCCGAGAAATGAATTTTTAAAGAAAATTATTTTCTGAAAAATATAAAGGTTTTTGAAAATGAAATTTTGAGGTGAAACCGTGATATATGGCCCGTATTATGATTCCGAAGCCCAGTACAGGTTCGATATGATTTATATGTATTATCTGTGAAATTTGGTAAGAAACAAACTTAAATTGACGTGGTTCGGACCTTAAATGCAAAACTTAATGTTTGTAGAAGTTTGAAGAATTTTCATGGACTTTTAGTTTAATTCATCGTGTTAGTGTTGTTTTATGTGGTTTGAAACCTCGAGCGAGTCCGTGTCAGGTTATATGACTTGTGTGTGTTGTTGGACGAGGTCCTGGAGGCCTCGGGTACGTTTGGGATGCTCATCGGGTGTTGATAGCACTAGGGAGACAATTAAACATTTGTTGGTTCTGGTGTCTCGCACCTGCGATGGACCTTCCGCAGGTGCGGACACGCAGGTGCGTCGAGGAGCTCGCAGGTGTGGACTTAGCCCAATCCCCCAATCCTCGCAGGTGCGGTTTATTTTCCGCAGGTGCGACCCCAGGCTTTTTAGTGGGTTTTCGCACCTGCGATGGTATTTCCGCAGGTGCGGTCCTAGGGGCGCAGGTGCGGAATTGATGGGCATTATATCAGATTCGAGGGTTTATTTTATTTTCACCATTTTCGAATTGGAGAGCTCGGGAGAGGCGATTTTTGGAGACTTTTGCACCTGGGTAACTTGGGTAAGTGATTTCTATCCGCTATAGACCAATTTCCATGATTCCAATCTTAAATCCAACCTTTAATTTCGAAAATTTTGGCTAGAAAATGGGATAAACTCAATAGACCAAATTATTGAGTTTTGATTGGGTTTTTGACCTCCGATTTGAGAGATTTTCATATGTTTATACTCGTGAGTGAATGGGTGTCCGAAAAATATAATTTTTACTCGATTCCGAGATGTGGGCCCGGGGAACTTTTTGGGTGAATTTCCTAATTTCGCGTATTATCTTCGGACTTATTAATTATTTTGTTTCCTTGTGATGATATTTACTCTATGCAATCGAATTGTCTAGATTTGGGCCACCCGGAGTTGGGTACTCATGGCAAGAGCGTGGTATTGAGTTGATTAGCGCAATCAAGGTAAGTATCTTGCCTAACCTTGTGTGGGGGAACTACCCCTTAGGATTGAGTCTTCTATGTTGATTGTAGTTCGCGTACGCGAGGTGACGAGTGTGTACTCGAACTTATTTTCAAATAGATTGCCCTTTAGAGATTTTTGGATCCTTATGTTCCCCGTATATGAATTGAACTTGTTATATCTGAATTCCTGATTTCTAATCTCATCTCCTCCTGTTCAAGTTAGAAGTACTTGCCTAGCATTCCTTGTTTCTTATATGATCTTAATTGACTTAAATGAAGACTTTGCTTTTCCTACCGTTATGCTATGTCTTCCTTCATATGCTGCCTATTTACTGAGCATTGTTAAAACGGAGTTTATTCGGTGAAGCTATATGTCTAAGTGATATTGGTTATAGCTGATTCCCTTGCCGGGATGATTTGGTTTCTTGGTTGCGAACTTGAATGTATAGAATCGTTGCTATATTTGTCTTGGCTTCCCCTCGTTATGTTGTTCTCTCTTTGTGCTTGGCATTCCTCTCAGTGGCTACTTCTTATGAGCGAGTTGTTACCACTTTTGTGATTTAAGTCTTTGTATTGATTTGCTCATCGCACCTTGCATTCGGCGTTGTTTGCTTTCGTGCCGGTTGTGGCAATATATATTGGTTCTGTAGTATTCTGGTTGTTTTTCTCAGTGGCTGCATTGCATATTTAAATTGGGACTATGGACAGAGATCCGGGAACTTCCCCCTGTACTGCATCGCATATTTAAATTGGGACTACGGACAGAGATCCGGGAGCTTTCCCCCTGTACTGCATCACATATTTAAATTGGGACTACGGATCGAGATCCGGGAGCTTTTCCCCTGTTGTCATGACCCCAGTTCGCCCTCCGTGAACATGTCATGACGACACCTAGTCCCTATGACTAGGTAAGCCTAACAATGCGGAATAACAACATAATTGCGGAAATAAGCAAGTAAAAGAAAGCTAGACGATCAAAAAGGAAAACTGCATATAAAAGCCACTTGGCATATATAACCCAAAATAATGCGGAAGTCTACAACTTAAACCCAAAACCCGGAAACTCACGGGAACCACATGCTAACAAAATATAATTCACTGCTCTAACTCCAGAATATCTATACAAATGAAATGAGGGATAAACTTTTCACAAAAACTGGAATAAGATAGAGACTCCTGGTCTGCGAATGCGGCAGATATACCTCGAAGTCTCTGTTGTATCTCTTAACCTCGGGGATAGTGCGCCTGAGTGGAGGTACCTGGATCTGCACATGAAAAACATGCGCAGGAAAGGGCATGAGTACACCACAGCGGTACTCAGTAAGTGCCAAGCCTAACCTCGGTCGGGTAGTGACGAGGAAGGTCAGGGCCCTACTGAGATCAAACAGTATAATAGGGATTTACAGTATGAAAGACAAGCGGTAATAATGAGTACAACAGTGAAATAAGACAGATCAAACAAGGCAATAAGTAAGCACTAGAATAGGATTAAACACAGAATTTGTACAGCATAAGGACAATAGTAACAATGAGGATCTACCAGGATACCGTCCTGTAGTCCTTTTCTCAGTTGTCCAGTGGATCTCCGGGATACCGTCCGGTAGTCCATCATATATTTTCAAAGGATCTTCCGGGATACCGTCCCGTAGTCCGTCATGTATATTCAAAGGATCTTCCGGGATACCGTCCCGTAGTCTGTCATGTATATTCAAGGATCTTCCGGGATACCGTCCCGTAGTCCATCGTGTATATTCAAAGGATCTTCCAGGATACCGTCCCGTAGTCCATCATGTATATTTAAAGGATCTTCCGGGATACCGTCCCGTATTCCATTGTGTATATTCAAAGGATCTTCCGAGATACCGTCCCGTAGTCCATTGTGTATATTCAAAGGATCTTCCGGGATACCGTCCCGTAGTCCATTATGTATATTCAAAGGATCTTCCGGGATACCGTCCCGTAGTCCATTGTGTATATTCAAAGGATCTTCCAGGATACCGTCCCGTAGTCCATCATGTATATTCAAAGGATCTTCCGGGATACCGTCCCGTAGTCCATTGTGTATATTCAAAGGATCTTCCAGGATACCGTCCCGTAGTCCATCATGTATATTCAAAGGATCTTCCGGGATACCGTCCGGTAGTCCATCATGTATATTCAAAGGATCTTTCGGGATACCGTCCAGTAGTCCAGCTATCAATGAGTAGGGGTATCTATCGGGAATCAAACCCGCAGTCCCAAAGTAAATGTGGAGGGGGATCTATCGGGAATCTAACCCGCAGTCCCAAAGTAAATGTGCAGGGGGATCTATCGGGAATCTAACCCACAGTCCCAAAGTAAACACGCAGCCACAACCAAAAAACATTCAGATTTAGAGTGCAACAATACAAGGCAACAAATAAATCTAGCCTAACATGCTTCACATAGTACAATTAAAGCAATTTAAGCAGATAGGCAATTTGGGCAACTAGGCATGATCTTCTAAGCTAACATAGGCTATAATTGCAAATAGAATAAAACATGTAAGAGAGAAACTTAGTCTAAATATTTAAAGTAAAACTGGATTTTCAACAATTAGCACAAGTACACGCTCGTCATCTCACGTACGAGGCATTCGATTACCAAATATCACATCCTAAGGGGAAAGGTCCCCCACACAAAGTTAGACAAGCCACTTACCTCGAATCGACTCAAAATCAACTTGAAATCACACGTTTGCCACGAGTATCCGACTCCAAATGGCCCAAATCTATACAATTCAATTACATATCGTAAATAACATCTCAAGCGACTAATTCTACTATTTAATTCAAAGCTAAAGCGTGGAATTATGTAAAATGACCAAAATGGCCCTCGGGCCCACGACTCAAAATCGGGTAAGAGTTATATTTTCCGAACCCTTATTCACTCACAAGCCTAACCCTATGAAAATTTCTCAAATCGCGGGTTAAGTACCCAATCAAACCCACTAAGTTTGGTCTAGGAAGATTCTTCCAATTTCCTCCATTTTTGATAATTAAACTAAGGAAAACAACGGGGATTAATGGTCTAACAATGAACTAGGATTATGGAACGTTACCTATGATCCTTCTCTTCAAAACTCACTGAAAATCGCCAATTTCCAAGCCCTTACACGATTTTTAGACTTATGAAATAAACCCTCGGATTCTTGAAATAAAATAACCAGGCAATCCGCACCTGCAGACTCGATCACCGCACCTGCGGAAAAAGCATCTCAGGTGCGGAAGTCACTTACATGCACAGGGGCCGCACCTGCAATCGCATTGGTCGCACCTGCGGTCCCGCACTTGCGGAACCTAGGTCGCACCTGCGACCACTGGCCTAAACTCCCTTCTATCGCACCTACGACCATGGCCCACGCGCCTGCGAGGCTGCACCTGCGAAAACACCTTCGCAGGTGCGAAGACACCAGAAGCCTGGTCCAGCAGCAACAAAAATTCTCATACTCCACCCGTTAAGCATCCGAAACAACCGCGAGGCCCCCGGGATCTCAACCAAAACCACCAACCAACCCTAGAACCTCATTTGAAGTAGGTCGAGCCTTAAAAACACGTCCCTTAACATCAAAATCATCGTTTATGCAAAGATTCAAGCCTAGGAACTTAGGAAATTCTAGAATTCACATTCGACGCCGAAACATGTCTAAACTCATCCGAATGACCTCAAATTTTGCACACACATCTCAAATGACATGACGAAACTAAAGCAACTTCTGGAATTCCATTCCGACCCTCGGATCAAAATTCACTATCGGACCGGAAATTCCAAAAAAAATTCTAACTTCGGCATTTCAAGCCTAAATGAGCTACGGACTTCCAAAATACATTCCGAACACGCTCCTAACCCCGAAATCACCTAACGGAACCATCAAATTTCCATTCCGAGGCCGTCTTCACACTGCTCCGACTATCAGCAACTTTCCAACACTTAAGCTCTCATTTAGGGACTAAATATCCCAAAACTCTCCGAAACTTAAAATCGAACATCCCGGCAATTCAATTAAGCAGAAATAGACTTGGGGAAAACATTTAATAGGGGATCGGGGCGCTAATTCTTAAGATGACCGACCGGGTCGTCACATCCTCCTACACTTAAAAATTCGTTCGTCCTCGAACGATCATAAAGACATACCTAAAGTAGTGAACAGATGAGGGTAACAGCTGCGCATATCCTGCGCGGTCTCCCAGGTCGCCTCCTCGACCGGCTGACCCCGCCACTGAACCTTTACTGAAGCAATGTTCTTTGACCTGAGCTTCCTGACCTGCCTGTCCAATATAGCTACAGGATCCTCAACATATGATAGATCCTTGTCCAAAAGGACTGAGCTTAAATCCAAGACATGGGACGGGTCACCGTGATACTTCCGGAGCATCCAAACATGAAAAACCGGATGAACTCTTGCTAAGCTGGGAGGTAAGGCAAGCTCATAAGGGCCAATAAACCTCGGACTCAACTTCCCTTTCTTCCCAAATCTCATAACGCCCTTCATAGGCGAAACCCGAAGCAGAATCCGCTCTCCGACCATATATGAAACATCACGAACCTTTCGGTCCGCGTAACTCTTCTGTCTGGACTAGGCTATACGGAGTCTATCCTGAATCACCTTGACCTTCTCCAATGCATCCTGAACCAACTCTGTGCCCAATAGCCTGTCTTCACCCGGCTCGAGCCAACCCACCGGGGATCTGCACCTCCTGTCATATAAAGCCTCATACGGCGCCATCTGAATGATGGATTGATAACTGTTGTTGTAAGCAAATTCTTCCAATGGAAAGAACTGATCCCAAGACCCACCAAACTCAATCACATACGCATGGAGCATATCCTTAAGAATCTGAATAGTGCGCTCGAACTGTCCGTCCGTCTGGGGTTGAAATGATGTGCTCAACTCCATCCTGGTACCTAACTCCTGCTGAACGGCTCTCCAGAACCGTGAAGTTAACTGAGTACCTCTGTCTGAAATAATAGAAACTGGAATACCATGAGACGTACGATCTCCCAAATATATAACTCTGCCAACTGCTCCGATGAATAAGTAGTCAGTACCAGAATGAAATGGGCTGATTTGGTCAGCCGATCAACAATCACCCAAATAGCATCATACTTCCTTAAAGTCCGAGGAAGTCCAACCACAAAGTCCATGGTGATCCGCTCCCACTTCCACTCTGGGATCTCAATCTGCTGAAGTAACCCTCCCGGTCTCTGATGCTCACACTTGACCTGCTGACAATTGAGGCACTTGGCTACAAACTCTGCTATATCCTTCTTCATCCTTCGCCACCAATAGTGCTGCCTCAGATCCTGATACATCTTCGCAGTACCCAGATGGATGGAATACCGCGAACTATAGGCCTCTGCCAAAATCAGCTCCCGAAGCCCATCAACATTGGGCACACAAATCCGGCCCTGCATCCTCAATACCCCGTCATCTCCAATGGTCACATCTCTGGCATCACCGTGCTGGACCGTGTCCCTGAGGACAAGTAAATGAGGATCATCATACTGTCGCTCCCTGATACGTCGAATAAGGAAGACCGAGAAACCACACAAGCCAATACCCGGCAAGGCTCAGAAAGATCCAATCTCACGAACTGACTGGTAAGGACTGAACATCTAAGGCTAAAGGCCTCTCAGCTGCATGAAGATATGCCAAACTCCCCAAACTCTCCGCCCGGTGACTCAAGGCGTAGGCCACCACATTGGCCTTCCCCGGGTGGTATAATATAGTGATGTCATATTCCTTTAGCAACTCTAACCATCTGCGCTGGCGCAAATTTAGATCCTTCTGCCTAAATATGTGCTGCAAACTCCGGTGGTCAGTATAAATCTCACAAGGCACACCGTACAAATAATGACGCCAGATCTTCAAGGCGTGAACAATGGCAGCTAGCTCAAGGTCATGGACAGAGTAATCTTCTCATGTATCTTCAACTGTCTGGATGCGTAGGCAATCACCCTGCCGTCCTGCATCAACACCGCTCCAAGGCCAACTCTCGAGGCATCACAATAAACTGTATAAGCCCCCGAACCAGTAGGCAATATCAAGATTGGGGCTGTAGTTAAAGCTGTCTTGAGCTTCTGAAAGCTCGCTTCACACTCCTCTGTCCACTGAAATGGAACACCCTTCTGGGTCAATCTAGTGTAGGAGCTGCAATAGATGAAAATCCCTCCACAAAACGGCGGTAGTAACCCGCCATGCCAAGGAAACTGCGAATCTCTGTAACTGAGAACGGTCTGGGCCAACTCTGCACGACCTCTACCTTATTAGGATCCACCCGAATGCCCTCACTCGATACCACGTGGCCTAAGAATGCCATAGAACTCAACCAGAGCTCACATTTTGAGAACTTAGCATACAATTTCTTCTCTCTCAAGGTCTGAAGCACTGAACTCAAGTGCTGCTCATGATCTTCCCGACTCCGGGAGTAAACAAGAATATCATCTATGAAAACACTGACGAACGAGTCGAGATATGGCCTGAACACCCTGTGCATCAAATGCATAAATGCTGCGGGGGCATTAGTCAGCCCGAATGACATAACTAGAAACTCATAATGGCCACACCGAGTCTTGAAAGCAGTCTTCGGGATATTCGGCTCCCGAATCTTCAACTGATGGTAACCTGAGCGCAAATCAATCTTAGAAAATACATGTGCACCCTGAAGCTGATCAAATAAATCATCAATACGAGGCAAGGGATAATGGTTCTTTACTGTAACCCTGTTCAGTTGGAGATAATCAATACACATGCGTATAGAACCATCTTTCTTTTTCACAAATAAAACAGGAGCAGCTCAAGGTGAAACACTGGGTCGAATAAAACCCCTATCAAGCAATTCTTGTAACTGATCCTTCAACTCCTTCAACTCAGGAGGAGCCATACAGTAAGGAGGAATGGAAATGGGCTGAGTGCCCGGCAACAAATCAACGCAAAATTCAATGTCTCTATCGGGTGGCATGCCCGGAAGATCAGCTGGAAACACATCGGGGATAATCTCGTACCACTGGAACTGAATCAATAGAAGGGGTATCAACAGTGACATCTCTCACATAAGCCAAATACGCGGCACACCCCTTCTCAACCATACGCTGAGCTCTAAGAAAAGAGATAACTCTACTAGGAGTGTGATATAAAGTACCACTCCACTCAACACGCGGAATACCTGGCATAGCCAGCGTCACGGTCTTAGCGTGACAGTCAAGAATAGCATAATGGGGCGACAACCAGTCCATGCCCAAGATAATATAAAAATCCACCATATAGAGTAACAATAAATCTGCACTGGCCTCAAAACCACGAATAGTAACCAAACATGATCGATAAACGCGGTCCACAACAAAAGAATCTCCCACAAGAGTAGAAACATAAACAGGAGAACCCAAAGAATCTCGGGTTATACCCAAATACGGAGCAAAATAAGAAGACACATAAGAATACGTGGAGCCTGGATCAAATAGAACCGATGCATCTCTGTGACAAACCAGTATAATACCTGTGATAACAGAATCGGAGGCAACAGCCTCAGTACGAGCAGGAATAGCATAATATCTGGCCTGACCTCCCCCTCGAGGGCGACCTCTACCTCCCCGACCTCCGCCTCTGGCTGGCTGGGCAGATGGGGTAGCAGCTGGAGCTAAGATCATGGCCTGAGAACTCTGCTGAGCACGCTGTGGCTGAAAAGTCTGTGCAGATGCACCCCTACCAAGTCTAGGGCATTCCCTAACCATATGGCGTGTATCACCACACTCGAAACAAGCTCTGGAAGGACGCGGTGGCTGTGACTGGCTAGGGCCAGTTCTGCTAGAATGACCTCTAGAAACACCCCGCACAGGAGGCGCGCTAGAAACTGGAGGTGCATAGTAAGGCTCCTGAGGCCTAGGTGGAGCTGGGATACCGCTAGCTGCTGGAAGAGCTGAATGGACTGGGCGGACCATATAACCCCTACCATAACGACCTGTTGCTGGGGTACGGGCACCAGAGTAGTGACCCGACTCTCGAGACCTCTTGGCCTCTCTCTCCTCTCGCTCCCTAGTAAGCATACACTCGATCCTCCTAGCAATACTCACTACCTGCTGATAAGGAATGTCCATCTCCAACTCTCGAGCCATGCTAAATCTGATGGGTGGGATAAGACCCTCAATAAACCGGTGAACCCTCTCGCGTACAGTAGTAACCAAAACCGGTGCATGCCTAGCCAATCTGGTGTAACGAATAGCATACTCTAAAACTGTCATAACACCCTGGTGCAAATGCTCAAACTCTGCGCGCCATGCGTCCCTAAGGCTCTGAGGAACAAACTCCCTTAGGAACATATCTGAGAACTGGGTCCAGGTCAGTGAAGTAGCCTCGTCTGGACTGTCTAACTCATAGGTGCGCCACCAATCATAGGCGGCCCCGTGAAGCTGGAAGGTAGTAAAGGAAACACCACTAGATTCGGCTATGCCCATAGTGCGAAGAATACAGTGACACTCCTCTAGAAATCCCAAGGCATCATCTGATGCTAGCCCACTGAATACCGGAGGGTCATACTTCTTGAACCTGTCAAGTCTCCGCTGCTCATCCTCTGAAGCAGTTGACCCCTCCTCGGGCTGAGCTGGCACTACAGGCGGGAGTATGTGCTCCTCCCCCGGCCTAAGATGTGGCTGCAGCAAGGGGAAGCAACCCTTCCTGAGCTAGAGGGGTGTACATGGACATGAACTGAGTTAATGTCTCCTGAAGAGCTGGAGTAGTAGCGGCAGTAGGCGTGGCAGGTGTATGAACCTCAACTGGATCTGCTGGTGGTACCTCGGCGGCAGCTCGCGCAGGTGCTCTCGCTGCACCGCGTGTGCGTCCTCGGCCTCAACCCCGGACCCGGCCTCTGGCGGCTGCTGTAGGGGGCACGGGTGCCTGATCGTCCCGAGTGGCACGTGTCCTCACCATCTGTGAGAGAATAGAAAACAACGGTTTAGAATTGATGTAAAAAGATATCGCACGACAAGGAATTCAATGAAGTGAAGATTTTTCCTAAATAGTTACATAGCCTCTCGTAGATAAGTACAGACGTCTCCGTACCGATCAGCGAGACTCTAATAAATCGGCATGTGTTCTGTGACTCCTATGAACCTAGAGCTCTGATACCAACTTGTCACGACCCCAGTTCTCCCTCCGTGAACATGTCATGACGGCACCTAGTCCCTATGACTAGGTAATCCTAACAATGAGGAATAACAACATAATTGTGAAAATAAGCAAGTAAAAGAAAGCTAGACGATCAAAAAGGAAAACTGCATATAAAAGCCACTTGGTATATACAACCCAAAATAATGCGGAAGTCTACAACTTAACCCCAAAACCCGGAAACTCACGGGAACCACAGGCTAACAAAATATAATACACTGCTCTAACTCCAGAATATCTATACAAATGAAAGGAGGGATAAACTTTTCACAAAAACTTGAATAAGATAGAGACTCCTGGTCTGCGAACGTGGCAGATATACCTCGAAGTCTCTGCTGTATCTCTCAACCTCGGGGATAGTGCGCCTGAGTGGAGGTACCTGGATCTGCACATGAAAAACATGCGCAGGAAAGGGCATGAGTACACCACAGCGGTACTCAGTAAGTGCCAAGCCTAACCTCGGTCGGGTAGTGACGAGGAAGTTCAGAGACTTACTGAGATCAAACAGTGTAATAGGGATTTACAACATGAAAAACAGACGGTAATAATGAGTACAGCAGTGAAATAAGACAGATCAAACAAGGCAATAAGTAAGCACTAGAATAGAGTAAACACAAAATTTGTACAACATAAGGAAAATAGTAACAATGAGCATCTGCCAGGATACCATCATGTAGTCCTTTTCTCAGTTGTCCAGTGGATCTCCCGGGATACCATCCCGTAGTCCATCATATATTTTCAAAGGATTTTCCGGGATACTGTCCCGTAGTCATGTATATTCAAAGGATCTTCCAGGATACCGTCCCGTAGTCCGTCATGTATATTCAAGGATCTTCCGGGATACCGTCCCGTAGTCCGTCATGTATATTCAAGGATCTTCCGGGATACCGTCCCGTATGGGATACCGTCCCGTAGTCCGTCGTGTATATTCAAAGGATCATCCGGGAAACCATCCCGTAGTCCATCATGTATATTCAAAGGATCTTCCGGGATACCGTCTCGTAGTCCATCGTGTATATTCAAAGTATCTTTCGGGATACCATCCCGTAGTCCATCATGTATATTCAAAGGATCTTTCGGGATACCGTCCCGTAGTCCATCTTGTATATTCAAAGGATCTTCCAGGATACCGTCTAGTAGTCCAGCTATCAATGTGCAGGGGGATCTATCGGGAATCTAACCCGCAGTCCCAAAGTAAATGTGCAGGGGTATCTATCGGGAATCTAACCCGCAGTCCCAAAGTAAACACGCAGCCACAACCAAAAAACATTCAGATTTAGAGTGCAACAATACAAGGCAACAAATAAATCTAGCCTAACATGCTTCATGTAGTACAATTAAAGCAATTTAAGAAGATAGGCAATTTGGGCAACTAGGCATGATCTTCTAAGCTAACATAGGCTATAATTGCAAATAGAATAAAACAGGTAAGAGAGAAACTTAGTCTAAATATTTAAAGTAAAACTGGATTTTCAAAAATTAGCACAAGTACGTGCTCGTCACCTCACGTACGAGGCATTCAATTACCAAATATCACATCCTAAGGGGAAAGGTCCCCCACACAAAGTTAGACAAGCCACTTACCTCAAATCGGCTCAAAATCAACTTGAAATCACACGTTTGCCACGAGTATCCGACTCCAAATGGCCCAAATCTAGACAATTCAATTACATATCGTAAATAACATCTCAAGCGACTAATTCTACTATTTAATTCAAAGCTAAAGCGTGGAATTATGTAAAATGACCAAAATGCCCCTCGAGCCCACGACTCGGAATCGGGTAAGATTTATATTTTCCGAACCCTTATTCACTCACGAGTCTAACCCTATGAGAATTTCTCAAATCGGGGGTTAAATACCCAATCAAACCCACAAAGTTTGGTCTAGGAAGATTCTTCCAATTTCCTCCATTTTTGATAATTAAACTAAGGAAAACAACGGGGATTAATGGTCTAACAATTAACTAGGATTAGGGAACGTTACCTATGATCCTTCTCTTCAAAACTCACTGAAAATCGCCAATTTCCGAGCCCTTACTCGATTTTTAGACATATGAAATAAACTCTCGGATTCTTGAAATAAAATACCCAGGCAATCCGCACCTGCGGACTCGATCACCACACTTGCGGTAGCACCTGCGAAAAAAGCATCGCAGGTGCGAAAGTCACTTACATGCACAGGGGCCGCACCTGCGATCGCATTGGTCGCACCTGCGGTCCCGCACCTGCGAACACTGGCCTAAACTCCCCTCTATCGCACCTGCGACCATGGCCCACGCGCCTGCAAGGCCGCACCTGCGAAAAAATCTTCGCAGGTGCGAAGACACCAGAAGCCTGGTCCAGCAGCAGCAAAAATTCTCATACTCCACCCGTTAAGCATCCGAAACAACCCCGAGGCCCCCGGGATCTCAACCAAAACCACCAACCAGCCCTAGAACCTCATTTGAACTAGGTCGAGCCTTAAAAACACGTCCCTTAACATCAAAATCATCGTTTATGCAAAGATTCAAGCCTAGGAACTTAGGAAATTCTAGAATTCACATTCGACGCCGAAACACGTCTAAACTCATCCGAATGACCTCATTTTGCACACACATCCCAAATGACTTGACGGAACTACTGCAACTTCCGGAATTCCATTCTGACCCTCGGATCAAAATTCACTATCGGACCGGAAATTCCAAAAAAAATTCAAACTTCAGCATTTCAAGCCTAAATGAGCTACAGACTTCCAAAATACATTCCGAACACGCTCCCTACCCCGAAATCACCTAACAGAGCTAACGGAACCATCAGATTTCCATTCCGAGGCCGTCTTTACAATGCTCCGACTACGAGCAACTTTCCAAGACTTAAGCTCTCATTTAGGGACTAAATATCCCAAATCTCTCCGAAACTTAAAACCGAACATCCCGGCAATTCAATTAAGAAGAAATAGACTTGGGGAAAACAGTTAACAAGGGATCGGGGTGCTAATTCTTAAGACGACCGACCGGGTCGTCACACCTGTACTCCATCACACATTTAAATTGGGACTTCGGATAGAGATCCAAGAGCTTTCCCCCTGTACTACATCACATATTTAAATTGGGACTACGGAAAGAGATCCGGGAGCTTTCCCCCTGTACTGCATCGCATATTTAAATTGGGACTACGGACAGAGATCTGAGAGCTTTCCCCCTGTACTGCATTGCATGACAAATTTTGAGTGGCGGACTGAGTTACGATAGTTTTATGATTGAGGAGATTTGAATCGAAAGATATAAATATATATATTGAAAAGTATAGCTGAAAAGCAATTATCTCCAGGAATTCTTTTCGAAAGTATATTTGAAAGAGCAGTACTTGGGAAAAATATATTTTGACCATTACGTATGTTGATGATATTTGAAAGAGCAGTACTTGGGAAAATATATTTTGAACATCACGTTTTTTGATGATATTTGAAAGAGCAGTACTGTCACGACCCCAAATCCTAACCGGCCGTGATGGCGCCTATCGTGGAACTAGGCTAGCCGACTACCGCGCTTTCTCAAGTTCATTTGAAAATCCCATTTTAAGTTTCAAGCAATTCATAATTATATTCAGAGAGTTTGCTTAACATATAGACAAGTTTTTATAGCCAAAATAAAGTATTAAGATACAAAACTCCGAATCAAAGATAAATACAATAGGAAGGGAACGCTGAGATGCATCGAACGCTGAGNCTCCTGAATCTGCACACAGAGGTGCAAGGAGTAATGTGAGTACGCTAACTCAGTAGTAATGGAGATAAATCAAGTCTAAGTAGCAAGGAATCACATAAAATCAATGTCACAATATACACAGCCTTACTTTCCAATAGTATACATAAATATGCGAAATCATCATGCCTTCGAAATCAACTTCATAACAGTTCTCGAAACAATGCACATTTTTAGTAACTTTAAAACAAAGATTTGGTATGGAATGAAGCAGTGAAATCATAAGTAGCCCCTTGGGAAAAAACATGTTTATTAAACAGCCCCTCGGGAATTTCCTCACAGTCCCTCAGCACCTCACAGTCACTCATGCCTCCCAATCACTCATCACTCGGCCTCCCATCACTCGTCACTCGGCACTCGGTGCGCTCACTGGGGGTTGTGTACAGACTCCGGAGGGGCTCCTTCAGCCCAAGCGCTAATATCACTAATAAGGCCTGAAAGACTCCTCACCATCAATCTTGGCCCTCAGCCACACTCAGCACCTCACCATCACTCTTAGCCCTCGACCACACTCGGTGGAACCACTCGAAAAGCTCCTCGGGCGAATCAATAAAAACAGGGTACTCGACCCAAAACATCAGTTTAATCTCAAGTGGTGTAAATCATGTTGAGTGTCAAGTAAAACTGTATGCACAATGATGCGGAGTAAAAACCATCAACAGGTAGTGTGGAAAAACAACAGTAAAACACCCTCAAAGGGTCTCAACAGATCGGCACGAGGCCCCAAACACGGCTTATAGCCCAAGTATTTCGCAGATCTTTAGAACATAATTTATCATAAGTTTTTGAGTAAATATGCAACTCATTAGTTGCCGCGGAGAGGACCTAGTCCAATCCAAAAATCAGTACGCGCCACATGTTCGTCATCCGACATGTGCGCCATTCCAAATTCAGTGAGAAAACAATGCAGTCCAGGGTTCCATACCCTCAGGACAAAAGTTATAACCATTACTTACCTCTACCGGGCCACAACATTAGTCCGCAATGCACTTGCCCCTCAAATTGGCTCCTGATTGCTCCGAATCTAGCCAAAACCAGTTCAACATCATTAAAATATACCCAAGGAACACAACCCAATCGAAAATTATCAAAATTAAAAAATATCTCGAAATTTGGCCAAACCCGAGCCCCGGGCCCACATCTCGGAATCCAAAATTTTTTACATCATTAGAACCATCGTCCTATCCCGATTCTATACATACCAAGAAAACCAAAATCGGACCAAAAATGCCATTCCAAAACCTCAAAAGAAGTACCAATTCCATTCCTCTCATTTACCAACTTTTCTAACCCAAAACCTTAAATTTTCAAGCCTAATCTCAATAAAAATAGCATAGGAACGGGATTAACAATTCAAAGAACTCACCTTAGTTGAAGAATCTGGAAATCTCCTCTCAAAACCATCTTCAAAGGACTCCCCTGCATGCAAATGATGAAAATTTAATAAAATTCGCGGAGAGGGGTCCTTTTATACTGTTCTGCACAGTCATTTCTGCACCTGCGGACAACTGGTCGCACCTGCAGTCCCAGGGTGCGCACATGCGATAACCAACTTAACGGACAATTTCTTGCGCCTGCGACCAACCTTACGCACCTGCGACATCGCAGGTGCGATGCATCTTCCGCACCAGCGACATCGCAGGTGCGACAAACCCCTCGCACCTGCGAACCTCTCCTTGCCCAGCCAATTCTTGCGCCTGCAGCTGCCCTTTCCGCACCTGCGTGATCGCACCTGTGACTCAATTTTTCGCAGGTGCGAAAACACCAGCAGCAGAACGACAGATGCTTCCAAAACCCATTCCAACTTCCCGTCAACCATCCGAATCAATGCCGAGCCCCTCGGGGCCCCAACCAAACATGACAACCTATCCCATAACATCATTCAAACTTAGTTGAGCCTTCAGAACACCAAAAACAACACTAACACACCAAATTCACATCAAATTCAAGCCTAAGAAGTTTGAAACTTCAAAAGTTCGCCAACTACGCCGAAACCAACCAAACCACCTCCGATTAATCTGAAAATTTGCAGACATATCCAAAATTATATTACGGNTTCTCAACTATTAGGCTACTTTAAAAAGGCTAAAAGCCTAAACTCTCATTATAACCACTCCGGACCCAAACCAACTTATCCAATACGTCAAAAATAAGAAAGCGAAACATAACAAATGCAAAAATAGGGGAAATGGGATAAATCTCACGGAACGACCGGTCGGGTCGTTACATCCTCCCCCTCTTAAACAAATGTTCGTCCTCGAACGGGTCTAGAAACATACCTGGAGCCTCGAATAAGTGAGGATATCTGTCCCGCATCTCCCGCTCGGTCTCCCAGGTGGCATCCTCCACCGGCTGCCCTCTCCAGGGAACCTTCAGTGAAGCTATATCCTTGGACCTCAGCTTCCTGACCTGTCGAACCAAAATAGCCACCGGCTCTACCTCATAAGACATATCACCCTCGAGCTGAATCGTGCTGAAGTCCAAAACATGGGAAGGGTCACCAATATACTTCCGGAGCATCGAAACATGAAATACCGGATGAATACTCGATAAACTGGGAGGCATAGCAAGCCTATAAGCCTACTCCCCAATCCTCTGAAGTACCTCAAATGGCCCAATGAACCTGGGACTCAGCTTCCCTCTTTTCCCGAATCTCATATCACCCTTCATGGGTGACACCCTCAACAACACCTTATCTCCAACCATGAAAGACACATCCCAGACCTTTCGATCCGCATAACTCTTCTGCCTAAACTGCGTTGTGCGAAGCCGCTCCTGAATCAACTTTGCCTTACTCAAGGCATCCTGAACCAAGTCTGTGCCCAATAGCCTAGCCTCGCCCGGCTCGAACCAACCAACCGGAGACCTACACCTCCTACCATACAAATCCTCATACGGGGCCATCTGAATACTCGACTGATAGCTGTTATTATATGCAAACTCCGCTAGTGGCAGAAACTGATCCCATGAACCACCAAAGTCAATCATGCAAGCACGCAACATGTCCTCCAAAATCTGAATGGTACGCTCCGACTGCCCATCGGTATGAGGATGAAACACTGTGCTCAACTCAACCTGAGAACCCAACTCTCTCTGCACGGCTCTCCAAAAATGAGATGTGAACTGAGTGCCTCTGTCGAAAATAATAGAAACTGGAACCCCATGCAAACGGACGATCTCCCTGATATAAATCTCAGCTAACCTCTCCGATGAATACGTAGTACCAATAGGAATGAAGTGCACGGACTTGGTCAGCCAATCCACAATAACCCATATAGCATCAAATCTCCTCGAAGTCCGTGGGAGCCCAACTACGAAGTCCATGGTGATCCGCTCCCACTTCCACTCCGGGATATCAAACCTCTGAAGCAATCCACCAGGTCTCTGGTGCTCATACTTAACCTGCTGACAGTTGAGACACCGAGCTACAAACTCCACGACATCGCTCTTCATTCTCCTCCACTAATAATGCTGCCTCAAATCCTGATACATCTTTGCGGCACCCAGATGGATGGAATACCGCGAACTATGAGCCTCTGCTAGGATAAAATCTTGAAGTCTATCTACATTGGGCATGCAAATCCGACCCTGCATCCTCATGGCCCCATAATCACCAATAGCCACATCTCTTGTATCACCGCGACGTACCCTGTCCTGAAGAACAAGCAAATGTGGATCATCATACTGGCATTCTCTAATATGATCATAGAGAGAAGACCTGGAAGCTACACAAGCCAACACCCTCAGAGGCTCTGATAAATCCAATCTCACCAAATGACCTGCTAAGGCCTGAACATCAAGAGCTAATGGCCGCTCTGCTACTGGAAGGCAGGCTAAACTCCCCAAACTCTCTGCTCTGCGACTTAAGGCAGCGGCCACTACATTGGCCTTCCCCGGATGATATAAAATAGTGAGATCATAATCCTTGAGGAGCTCTAACCATCTCCTCTGACGCAAATTCAAGTCCTTCTGCCTCAACAGATGCTGCAAACTGCGGTGATCAGTGAAAATCTCACACTGCACTCCATACAAATAATGCCGCCAAATCTTCAAGGCATGGACAATGGCAGCTAACTCTAGATCGTGCACTGGATAGTTCTTCCCGTGGACCTTCAACTGTCTGGACATGTAGGCAATCACCCTACCGTCCTGCATCAATACCACTCCCAAGCCAACTCTAGAAGAATCACAATAAACTGTGTAAAAACCCGAACCAACAGGCAGAACTAATACTGGAGCTGTAGTCAATGCTGAATTGAGCTTCTGAAATCTCTCATCACGCTCATCAGACCATCTGAATAGGGCACCCTTCTGGGTCAATCTGGTCAAAGGCGAAGCAATCGAAGAGAATCCCTCCACAAAGCAACGGTAATACCCCGCCAAACCAAGGAAACTCCTAATCTCTGTAGCTGAGGACGGTCTGGGCCAACTCTGCACCGCCTCTATCTTCTTCGGATCAACCTGAATCCCCTCACTAGACACCACGTGTCCCAAGAAAGCTACCAATCCCATCCAAAACTCATACTTGGAGAATTTCGCATAAAGCTTCTCATCCCTCAATCTCTGCAACACAACTCTCAAATGCTGAGCATGTTCTTCCTGGATACGATAAACCAGGATGTCATCAATGAACACAATGACGAAGGAATCAAGATAAGGCTGAAACACGTTGTTCATCAATTGCATGAACGCCGCTGGGAATTGGTCAGCCCAAATGACATAACCAAGAACTCATAATGACCATACCTGGTCCTGAAAGCAGTCTTCGGAATATCAGAATCTCGAATCCTCAACTGATGGTACACAGATCTCAAATCAATCTTGGAAAACACTCTGGCTCCCTGAAGTTGGTCGAACAAATCATCAATACGGGGCAAAGGATACCGGTTCTTCACCGTAACCCTATTCAACTGCCGATAATCAATACACATACGCATGGACCCATCCTTCTTCTTAATGAACAACACCGATGCACCCCAAGGTGACACTAGGCCGAATGAACCCCTTATCCAGGAGCTCCTGAAGCTGCTCCTTCAATTCCTTTAGCTCCGCTGGTGCCATATGATATGGTGGAATAGAAATAGGCTGAGTGCCTGGCACCAGATCAATATCCCTGTCAGGTGGCATGCCTGGCAGGTCTGTAGGAAACACATCCAGAAAATCATGGACCACAGGAACTGAATCAATAGCGGGAGTCTCACCGCCGACATCCCTCACAAAGGCCAAATAAGATAAACACCCCTTCTCCACCATGCGCTGAGCCTTCAGGTAAGAAATTACCCTGCTAGGCATATACTCGGAAGAACCTCTCCACTCAACCCTGGGACACCCCGACATAGCTAAGGTCATGGTCTTAGCGTGACAATCAAGAACAGAATGGCATGGAGATAACCAATCCATGCCCAATATCACGTCAAAATCAACCATGCTGAGCAACAGCAGGTCCACTCGGGTCTCCAAACCCCCAATAGATATAGTGCACGACCGATACAAATGATCCACAACAACAGTATCGCCCACTGGAGTCGACACATAAACAGAGGTGAATAGAGACTCACGGGGCATATCTAGAAAACCGACAAAATAGGAAGAGACATAGGAATATGTGGAACCAGGGTCAAATAAAGCTAAGCCATCACGGCAACAGACTGAAACAATACCTGAAATCACGGCATCTGAGGCCATAGCATCCGGCCTGGCTGAAAATGCATACATACGATCCTGACCTCCCCCTCTAGGGCGGCCTCTGGATGACTGACCGCCACCCTTGGCTGACTGGGCGGGCGGTGAAGTGACTGGAGCTGAAGTCGAAGGCTGACCTCTCTACTGAGAAGATCCACCAAAATGACGGGGACACTGCCGCCACTCGTGCTCAAACTCTCCACACTCAAAACAACTACCCGGATCTGGAGGCGGGGACTGATAGAAACCCCTAGCACCTGCACGACCACTGGATGTCTCCTGTATAGATGAACCCTGTACTGTAGGTGCTCGAGATGCACTCTAAGCTGGGAGGGCACCAAAAGAAGTACGTCCTGTCTGAAAACCAAGGGGACCCTGCCCCGAAGATGCACCACTATAAGATGGGCGGCCTGACTGAGGAGGCCTGAATGAACGGCCCCTACCCTGCTGAACCTGTCCCATGAAGGGGGCACTACTGGAACTGCCCGGACCACGAGGCCTCTTAGCCTCCCTCTCCTCCCGCTCCTGGCGGCGAATAGACTCAATGTCTCGAGCTATGTCAACAACCTGCTCGAATGAAGCACCCGATATCCTCTCTCGGGTCATGAACAACCGTAGCTGATAAGAACGACCATCAACGAACCTTCTCACCCTCTCCCTATCAGTAGGGATAATCTCAGAAGCATGTCTGGCCAGCTCGAAAAATCCCATCTCATACTGGGTGACTGATAGCTCTCCCTAGCGCAGCTGCTCAAACTGCCTGCACTGCTCCTCTCTGTGGGACTGAGGAACATACTTCTCCAAGAAGATCTCGGAGAACTGCGGCTAGGTAAGAGGTGTTGAACCAACCGGTCTACGCCTCTCAAAAGACTCCCACCAAGTAAAGGCAGCACCCGCAAACTGGAAGGTAACAAACGAGACCCCACTGGTCTCCAGAATACCCGCGGTGCGCAGTATCCTCTGGCACCTATCAATAAATCCCTGGGCATCCTCACCCTCTGTACCACTGAAAGTAGGAGGCTGAAGTCTGCTGAATCTCTCCAACCTGCGCTGCTCGTCCTCAGGCATAGCTGGGATCACAAAATCCTGAACTGGAGCAGCTGGCTGAGCTGGGGCTGCCCCCGGTGCCTGAATACCCTGTGCAGCCTACAGGTGCCCGGGCAACTGGAGTCTGATTGCCTCCCCCGGCCTGAGCTGTAGTGGCAGAAGAAGACATGGCGACTGCCTGAGCCAAACTGGCGCATACTGTCAATATCTGAGACAGGGCCTCCTGAAGACCCGGAATAACCATAGGCACTGCTGGTGCCTGAGCCTGTCCTATTGGGATACCATCGGCGGGAACCTGATCATGATCGGCAGAGGGATCCTGAGGTACTGCCCCGGCTGCTGCGCGGGCTGGCCCTTACCTCTACCACGGCCTCGACCTCTCGCGGGTCTAGCCGGTGACTGGTCACCCTGATCGGTATGGCGTGTCCTCACCATCTGAGAGAGAATGAAACAACGTAAGTTCAGACTTCAATAATCAATAGATCAGCACGAAAGAGTTCAAGAAAAATAGAATGTTTCCTAAAAGTTCCGCAACCTCTCGAAGATAAGTACAGACGTCTCCGTACCGATCCGCAAGACTCTACTAAACCTGCTCATGACCGTTGAGTCCTATGAAACCTAGAGCTCTGATACCAATCTGTCACGACCCCAAATCCTAACCGGCCGTGATGGCGCCTATCGTTGAACTAGGCTAGCCGACTACCGCGTTTTCTCAAGTTCATTTGAAAATCCCATTTTAAGTTTCAAGAAATTCATAACTATATTCAGAGAGTTTTCTTAACATATAGACAAGTTTTTATATATACAGTACTGCCATCCCCAAAACCCGGAGCCAACATGTCATGAGCATCTAATGAAATAAGCCAAAATAAAGTATTAAGATACAAAACTCCGAATCAAAGATAAATACAATAGGAAGGGAACGCTGAGATGTTGCGAACGCTGAGCAGCTACCTCTATATCCCCACGATCCGGCTCTGCTGCGATATATATATATATATCCTAACGCTCGATCTCTGCTCCTGAATCTGCACACAGAGGTGCAGGGAGTAATGTGAGTACGCCAACTCAGTAGTAATGGAGATAAATCAAGTCTAAGTAGCAAGGAATCACATAAAATCAATGTCACAATATAAACAGCCTTACTTTCCAATAGTATACATAAATATGCGAAATCATCATGCCTTCAAAATCAACTTCATAACAGTTCTCGAAACAATGCACATTTTTAGTAACTTTAAAACAAAGATTTGGTATGCAATGAATGCAGTGAAATCAGAAGTAGCCCCTTGGGCAAAAACATGTTTCATAAATAGCCCCTCGGACATTTCCTCACAGTCCTCAGCACCTCACAGTCACTCATGTCTCCCAATCACTCGTCACTCGACCTCCCATCACTCGTCACTCGGCACTCAGTGCGCTCACTGGGGGTGTGTATAGACTCCGGAGGGGCTCTTTCAGCCCAAGCGCTAATATCACTCATAAGGCCTGAAAGCCTCCTCACCACCACTCTTGACCCTCGGCCACACTCAGCACCTCACCATCACTCTTGGCCCTTGGCCACACTCGGTGGAACCACTCGAAAAGCCCCTCGGGCAAATCAGTAAAAACAGGGTACTCGACCCAAAACATCAGTTTAATCTCAAGGGGTGTAAATCATGCTGAGTGTTAAGTAAAACAGTATGCACAATGATGCGGAGTAAAAACCATCAATAGGTAGTGAGGAAAAATAACAGTAGAACACCCTCAAAGGGTCTCAACAGATCGGCACGAGGCCCCAAACACGGCTTATAGCCCAAGTATTTCACAAATCTTTAGAACATAATTTATCATAAGTTTTTGAGTAAATATGCAACTCATTAGTTGCCGCGGAGAGGACCTAGTCCAATCCAAAAATCAGTACGCGCCACATGTTCGTCATCCGACATGTGCGCCATTCCAAATTCAGTGAGAAAACAATGCAGTCCGGGGTTCCATACCCTCAGGACAAAATTTATAACCATTACTTACCTCTACCGGGCCACAACACTAGTCCGCAATGCACTTGCCCCTCAAATTGGATCCTGATTGCTCCGAATCTAGCCAAAACCAGTTCAACATCATTAACATATACCCAAGGAACACAACCCAATCAAAAATTATCAAAATTAAACAAAATCTCGAAATTCAGCCGAACCCGAGCCTCGGCCCACATCTCGGAATCCTAAAATTTTTACATCATTAGAATCCTCGTCCTCTCCCGATTCTATACATACCAAGAAAACCAAAATCGGACCAAAAATGCCATTCCAAAACCTCAAAAGAAGTACCAATTCCATTCCTCCCATTTACCAACTTTTCTAACCCAAAACTTTAAATTTTCAAGCCTAATCTCAATAAAAATAGCATAGGAACGGGATTAAAAATTCAAAGAACTCACCTTAGTTGAAGAATCTGGAAATCTCCTCTCAAAACCCTCTTCAAAGGACTCCCCCGCATGCAAATGATGAAAATTTAATAAATTTCGCGGAGAGGGGTCCTTTTATACTGTTCTGCACAGTCATTTCCGCACCTGCGGACAACTGGTCGCACCTGCGGTCCCAGGGTGTGCACCTGAGATAACCAACTTAAAGGACAATTTCTCGCGCCTGCGACCAACCTTACGCACCTGCGACATCGCAGGTGCGATGCATCTTCCGCACCAGCGACATCGCAGGTACGACAATCCCCTCGCACCTGCGAACCTCTCCTTGCCCAGCCAATTCTCGCGCGTGCGGCTGACCCTTCCGCACCTACGTGATCGCACCTGCGACTCCATTTTTTGCAGGTGCGAAAACACCAGCAGCAGCACAGCAGATGCTTCCAAAACCCATTCCAACTTCCCGTCAACCATCCGAATCAATCTCGAGCCCCTCGGGGCCCCAACCAAACATGCCAACCTATCCCATAACATCATTCAAACTTAGTCGAGCCTTCGGAACACCAAAAACAACACTAAAACACCAAATTCACATCAAATTCAAGCCTAAGAACTTTGAAACTTCAAAAGTTCGCCAAATACGCCGAAACCAACCAAAACACCTCCGATTAATTTGAAATTTTGCAGACATATCCAAAATGACATTACGGACCTTTCCAACTTCTGGAATTCCATTCTGACCTCGATAGCCTATTTTTCACTGCCGACCATAAATTGCCAAAAACTAACTTTCGCCAATTCAAGCCTAAAATTCTAAACCGGACATCACAATAATATTACGAACACACTCCTAAGTCCCAAATCACCTAACGAAGCTATTCGAGCCATAAATTCCACATTCCAAGGTTGTTTACCAGTAAGTCAAATCTCAGTTGACTTTCTCAACTATTAGGCTACTTTAAAAAGGCTAAAAGCCTAAACTCTCATTATAACCATTCCAGACCCAAACTAACTTATCCAATACGTCAAAAACAAGAAAGCGAAACATAACAAATGCAAAAATAGGCGAAATATGGTAAATCTCACGGAATGACCGGTCGGGTCGTTACAAGTACTTGGGAAAATATATTTTGAACATCACGTGTCTTGATGATATTTTAAAGAGCAATACTTGGGAAAATATATTTTGAACATCACGTATTTGATGATACTTGAAAGAGCAGTATTTGGGAAAGTGTATTTGTGATGACCCGGCCGGTCGTCTTAAGAATTAACTCCCAGATACCATATTAACTGTTTTCCCTAAGTCTAATTCTGCTAAATTGAAATGCCGGGACGTTCGGTTTTGAGTTTCGGAGAGTTTTGAGACACTTAGTCCCTAAATGAGAGCTTAAGTGTTGGAAAGTTGCCCGAAGTCAGAGCAGTGTGAAGATGGACTCTGAATGGAAATTTGGTCATTTCGTTAGCTCCGTTGGGTGATTTTGGGGTTCGGAGCGTGTTCGGAATGCATTTTGGAAGTCCGTAGCTCATTTAGGCTTGAAATGCCGAAGTTTGAATTTTTGGAGTTTCCGGTCCGATAGTGAATTTTTGATCCGAGGGTTGGAATGGAATTCCAGAAGTTGCAATAGTTCCGTCATGTCATTTGGGATGTCTGTGCAAAATTTGAGGTCATTCGGATAAGTTTAGACGTGTTTCGGCGTCGGATGTGAATTCTAGAATTTTCCTAAGTTCTTAGGCTCAAATCCTTGTTTAATTCGAGATTCTGACATTGTTTTAGGTGGTTTAAGGATTGGTACAAGTTTTAATGATGTTATGGGATACGTTTTTAGGTTCGGTTGAGGTCCCGGGGGCCTCGGGTGTGTTTCAGATGCTCAACGGGCCATTTCCTCCTATTTTTAAACGTTGTTGTTGTTTCTGGTGCGCCTCTATCGCGTTCGTGAGCTTCCCTTCGCGATCGCGAAGGCTTATTTGACCACCTGGGACTTTTCGTCTTCGCGTTCGCGTCCTCCTCCACACGTTCGCGTAGAGTAATTTTGGAGGAGGACCATTTTTCCTCATCGCGTTCGGTCCCTCCGCGTTCGCGAAGCTTCACCTCCTCCATCGTGTTTGTGGCTAAGCCATCGCGTTCGCGTAGCTCTATTTGGCCCTGAGGACTGAGCCCAGTTTTCTTCATCGCGTTCGCGTTCCAGGCGTCGTGTTCGCGTAGCTTCATCAGACAGACCTTCGCGTTCGCGTGATGCACCTCGCGTTCGCGAAGGGCAATTTTCCAGCCTTCATTTTTTTCTTCTTCGTGAACGCGTGCCTACTTCCGCGTTTGCGATGCATTAAATGACTGGACAGTATATACATCCCAAAATCCGAGGGTTAGCCATTTTTACCAAAACTCAAGATTGAGAGCTCGGATTTGAGAGAGATTTCGAGGGTCTTTCCGAGGCAACGATTGGGGTAATGATTCTAAACTCCTTTTTGCTTATAACCCGCTAATCTAATTTCGGATTTTTGCATGGAAAATGGGTAAAACTTCATAGACCAAATTATTGAATTTTGAGTGGGTGATTGACCTCTGATTTAAGATATTTTTATATGGTTGGACTCGTGAGAGTACGAGGGTTATGAAAATGTAAAATTTACCCGATTCCGAGATGTTGGCCCGAGGGGAATTTTTGGTCATTTTACCTAATTTTGCGCCTTAGCTTGAATTAAACAGTTAAAAAAAATCAGTTGCATGAGATGTTATTTACGATATGTAATTGAATTGTATAGATTTGGGCCACTTGGAGTCGGATACTCATGGAAAACGTGTGCTTTCGAGTTGATTTTGAGCCGGTTCGAGGTAAGTGGCTTGTATAACCTTGTGTGAGGGACCTTACCCCTTAGGATGTGATATTTGGTAATTGAATGCCTTGTACGTGAAGTGACGAGCGCGTACTTGTGCTAATTGTTGAAAATCCGGTTTTACTTTAAATATTTAGCCTGACTTTCTTTCCTACCTGTTTTATTCTAATTGCAACTATAGTCTATGTTAGCTTAGAAAATCATGCCTAGTTGCCCCGAATTGCCTATTTGCTTAAATTGCCTTAATTTCACTACGTGAAGCATGTTAGACTAGAATTACCTGTTACCTTGTATTTTCACACTCTAATTCTGAACGTCTTCTTGTCGTGCCTGCATATTTACTTTGGGACTACGGGACGTTATCCCGGGAGATCCCCCGGCATATTTACTTTGGGACTATGGGACGTTATCCCGGGAGATCCCCCTGCACATTTGCTTTGGGACTACGGGACGTTATCCTGGGAGATCCCCCTGCATATTTACTTTGGGACTACGGGACGTTATCCCGGGAGATCCCCCTGCACATTTACTTTGGGACTACGGGACGTTATCCCGGGAGATCCCCCTGCATATTTACTTTGGGTCTACGAGACGTTATCCCGGGAGATCCCCCTGCACATTTACTTTGGGACGACGGGACGTTATCCCGGGAGATCCCCCTGCATATTTACTTTGGGACTATGGGACGGTATCCTGGGAGATCCCCCCCACATAGATGATGATCCTTCGGTTATACATATGATGGACTACGGGACGGTATCCCGGGAGATCCACTAGACAGTCGAGAAAAGGACTACAGGACGGTATCCTGAGAGATCCTCGTTGTTACCATTGTTATTGAGCTGTCCATATTCCGTGTTTACTCTGTTCTTGTGTTTGTCATTTCCTTGTTTGACCTGTCTTATTTCACTGTTATATTCATTATTTCTGTTTGTTTTCATACTGTAAATTCTTATTATATTGTTTAACCTCAGTAGGGCCCTGACCTTCCTCGTCACTACCCGACCGAGGTTAGGCTTGAACAAATTCACTCACTCTCACAAAGAATTCATATGCATCCCGTGGTCGTACCATAAGCTTGCCCGTAGTGTAGATCTCCACTAATTCAAGTTAGCCAAATCTAGGATCAATTAGGACTTTTAAGGTTGTAATGTAGGCTAAGGGACGGGTAGGATATATTTAGGAATAGTGACTAACCCTCCTAAGCACTTTAATACACTACCTTAACAAATCAACACATATTCTTCTCAACAAATTCCCTTGCCATAATTCATATTCAACATAGCCCTTTCACTTCTATGTTTTCACTAGCACAAATTAATAAATATTGTAGGAGTGTGTATCTTTTTGTTCAATTATTTTTATTTCTTTCCTGCACACTCCATACATGAAAATTCAATGGCCAGTGACTTTTGAATACAGTTTTCTTTTAGTGCACCAACAGGCCCTTACATGGCTCCACTCAAAAGCTACTCCCCAATATCTCACCTTACTTCTTTTAGCGACTAAGTGCCTAAGGAGGAAAAAGTGCAAAAATCTCAATTTAAGAACAAAATCGGGGTACGACTTGTAATTTGGGTACCAAAGAAAAGTTCTAAAGGCTCAAAGGGGCTAGCAATGGAAATTTCTAATTTTCATGTGGCAAGCACATCCATGATCAAGCAAGAAAATGCCTACATCATCTCCTAGACTAGCATAACCTATAATTTCGCTTCGATTAACACGCGGGGCAAGTTCT
Organism: Nicotiana paniculata; assembly: GCA_005239505.1. NCBI lineage: Eukaryota > Viridiplantae > Streptophyta > Magnoliopsida > Solanales > Solanaceae > Nicotiana > Nicotiana paniculata. Next base: position 7,397 of record ML364830.1, on the reverse strand, counting down.
AGACTACACAGGGTAGTATAGAAAATCACTAAACCTCACTCACACATTGCACATGACTCAATCACAACGGTTTTATTCAACTCTCAAGTCAAGCAAGCACACAAAATTGAGAGAATTAAGCAATATTACACTATGTAGCATACAAGTCAAGCAACTGAGCTAAGGCGTCACACAATAGGCTATCTATTTTACTCAAGCCTCACATGTCAAACCAAATATAAGGGAGAGCAGAATGTATGTCATAACCTAATATACCGGCACCAAACATGTCAATGGGTGTTTCTGAGTTACTCAGTTTCTTCCTAACTACTCAAAAATAAATAAATTAAAGTGCCCGGTTCGAGCTACACCCTTGGAAAAGAACCGGTGCCCAATGAAAAACCAAGGGATACTACCTATCTATCCTAAGAAAAAAATAAAAATCTTTTTGGTGTTTTTAATCGGACTTTATCCCTCAAGAAAATTGTCCAACAGATCCATCGTTGGGAAAAGTCCAAGATTTTTTTCTTTCTAAAAAAATTATTTTATACAATTACACTTCAGAAAGTAGTTTCCCCACCCCACATTTATATTATGCATAGTCCTCGATGCATGATGACAAAGAAAAACATTAAAACAAGGGTGAGAAATACTCCCTGAGACCCTCTCGGGCATAGCCCGGGCATGATTCTCAATCTTTTAGAGTCGGGATGACCCCACACTTAAGCTCAAACATGCATCTCAGCTTCAATTTTTGGGTACTCAGACTTCCCCTACTCTGCAAAATAAAAACAAATACAAAACTGACACTAAAAAAAATAAAAATAATGAAAATATATACAGGCTGGGTTGCCTCCCAACAAGCGCCTTATTTAACGTCGCGGCACGACTCTGCTACTCTGCTCAGGCTGGGTGTTTTCTCTTCTTCTTTCTCCCATGAAGCCTAGCCTTTTTGCGCGCTCTTAACGGGTCTCCTTTTTCATCTCTGGCTCTTTTATCAATTATCATTACACCCTCAGCTTGCAACATCACCTCCTCTGGATCACTGCCATTCACATAAGGACTCTGCTCTATCCCCTTCACGTCGACGATAGTAATCATGCACAGGTCCTCATAATGCTTTGGGAGTTTAAGTGCCTTGTACACATTAAAAGTGACCTCTTCATCGTCAACTCTCATTTTTAACTTCCCTGCCCTCACATCAATAATTTTTCCACCAGTAGCTAAGAATGGTCGCCCCAAAATAATGGGCACTTCCTCATCTGCCTCGTAATCAAGCACAATAAAATCAGCGGGAAGAATAAACTTTCCCACTCGAACTAGCACATCCTCAATAGTTCCTTCCGGCATAATTATCGACCTATCTGCTAACTGTATAGTGATTGTGGTAGGACTAAGAACCCCCAACCCTAGTTTCTTGAACAAAGAATATGGCATCAAATTTATACTAGCCCCTAAATCACACAGGGCTCCACCAACTTCTTGTTTTCCAAGAGACAAAGGAATTGTGAAACTCCCAGGATCCTTCAACTTAGGAGGAAGTTTACTTTGAACTCTGGAACTGCACTCTTCAGTAAGTGCAATTGTTTCAAACTCTGCATGTCTTCGTTTATTTGCCACAATATCTCTGAGATACCTTGCATACTTAGGCACTTCTTGCAAAATTTCCACCAAAGGCAAATTCACACTCACTTGGATCAACATATTTAAGAATCTCTTGTACTTAGCATCATCTTTTTGTCTCTGCAGTCTTTGTGGAAACGGAAGTGGTGGCCTTGTTTCAATTACTGGCTCAGGTCCTTTATCATCTTTCTCATTTCCCTCAACTGGCTTGGGAACTAACTCTCCTTCAGGATGAGCTGTATTCTTCTTTGTATTTGGAGCTTCTTCTAGTATTCTTCCATTTCTCAAGGTAATTGCATTGACTTAAGCCTTAGGATTGGGCTCAGTATCTCTAGGAAGATCTCCTACTGGTCTGGTATTTTGGGAACTGGCAAGTTTCCCCAATTGACGTTCCAAGTTTCTCATTTTTGCTGCTTGGGCCTGGTGATCAGCCATTATTTTCTGATTGAAAGCAAGTTGGTCGTTCATCATTCTCTTTATAATCTCCTCAAAGCTAGCTGATTGTTCAGCCTGAGGTGGTCTGTATTGTTGTTGAGGTGCTTGAGGCCGATACTGATTATGATTGCTTTGATTTCCACCCCAAGAGAAATTTGGGTTGTTCCTCCAGTTGGGATTGTAAGTGTCCCCATACTGATTTGTTTGGGCTCGATATACGTTACCCACAAATATACAGACTCTAGATTTGCTGGGCATAGATTGCTCATGTGACCCTCTCCACAGACTTCACAAAATACCTAAATTTGTTGCACTGGTTGGGCCTGTTGCACTGGTTGAGATTGTTGCTTGTTAATGATCAGGTTCATCTGATTTACTTGGTTAGTCAATATGGAAATCTGAGCTGATAATGCTGAGACCACATCTAGTTCAAGAACCCTGGTGAATTTTGAACCACATTCCTTCCCATCTCACCTTGCCAGTCTGGATTGCTTTTGGAGAATTTATTCAATAATGCAAATATTCCATCATAATTCTTATCCAACACCTGACCTCCAGCTGCTGCATCTACCACAATTTTTGTTTGAGGATGGATCCCCTCAATGAAAGTGTGAACTAACACCTCGTTTGTCTGATTGTGATGAGGGTAGTCTTTGAGTAGCCCCTTGAACCTTTCCCATGATGAATATAAAGATTCACCCGTTTTCTGTCTAAAGGAGACTATCTCACTCCTGATCTTTGTAGTCTTTCCTGAAGGGAAGAATCTCGCCAGAAATTTTCTCGCTAAATCGTTCCATGTTATAATGGAATTAGCTGGTTCTGCCTTTAGCCACCGCTTTGCTTCACCCAATAGAGAGAATGGGAAAAGCGTGAGCCTCACATAATCTGGCGTGACCTCGTTAGTGATATAAGTATCACTAATCTCCAAGAAGTTTAGAATNTTGTTCCTCTGTTTCAACCTCCTATGAAATGATCTCTCAGGTTCGGGGTCAAAGCCGTCAAGTCTGTCCTGGCTTCTGACCCTTCGCATTCAATAAACGTGTTCCTGAGATTAGACTAACAATCAAGTAACGTTAGACTGGACAAAATAAACAATTAAAGCAAAAACTAGAAAGTAGTCTATATTCAAGTCCCCGGCAACGGCGCCAAAAACTTGTTGGTCCCAAACACACACGCAAGTATACATCATCGTAGCAAGTAATATAATGTTAAATCGAATGTCGAACCCACAAGGACTTGTGTAAAATACTTTCCAAATCACTCTAATTGTTATTTAATCNGGTTGTGATCAATTCACCACTCGTATTTCATTCTAATTAACTCTCCCCTTCATATAATTCACTCTTGGTTGCTAATTAATCGATAAATGCTCTCATAGCCTTCTCCCGAAGCACTACTCGCCTATTCTCAATAGATTAACGCCTATATTCCTATGAAATTAATCTATTAGAATGCACTAAGATTACGATGTTTAATTAAGCACGGTGACTAGGTATATTCCTATCCTAACCACAAATCCGCTCCCCTGAAGGGTTAAGATCGCGCTCTCTTCAATTCTTCTCTAATCTATATACGGCTTTCCCAAGCATAACATAGATAGTATATAGAACCTAACTGTTGGCCAGACAATTAAGCAATTAAACGCAGAATTGAAGAAACAACCATATATTAAGTGAACTATAATCAAGGTTAAACTAATGTCGAATAACAATATCCATGGCTAAAGCACAACCCCAGAACAATGGGTGTTTAGCCACTCATTCTAAAAATCACACAATTGCATAATTGTTGCATAAATTGAAAATACTAGAATAAGATGAAGAACTGAGAAATTCTTTGCTCCCTAATGATACCGTGTGTATTTTCTCTCCAAAGTGGCATGAACTCCCCAAAAATAAGCTTAGAATTCCTTTTATACATGTTGGGTAGGGTTTGGGCCGAAATAACCATGTCCAGGGCAAAACAGGAAAATCCACCGCATCCGGCGCCCTGGCCAGCGCCCAGCGCCCACCAGGGCACTACCCAGAAAATGTTCAATGCCTCCAGCGCCACAGGTGGCACCCAACGCTGCCTGTGGCGTCCAAAATCGCCACTTTGTCCGGTTTTTGCGTTTTCGTCCGTTTTGGCTCAAATTTTGCTTGTTTGGCCCCCGATTGATCCCGGATCATTCCTAAACACAAAAATACTTCAAATTAATATAAATAATCATATTTAACATCTTTAAGCTAAACATCACTTATTCCTAGACAGTTGTACTTAGATTTGATAGAAAGATTTCGTAGAGCTTATGACTTGTACTTACTGGGTTTTGGGAAATTGTAAACTCTGTCAAGAATTCTATTTCAAAATTTTTAAAATTCCTTTATTTTTGTTGTTGTTAGTGTAAATGTTAGGCTTACCTAGTCTAGGTGCAATCATGATACCCAACGGAGAGAAATTTGGGTCGTGACACCCACGCTGAATAGACATTCTATGAATCTGAAGCTATTTGTCCGACCCCCTTTTGACACTGAAATGAAAATACATTAATGACGTAGAAACATCGTAAGTCCCAACATCATCCCATGCAAGATCTCATATCTTAGTCATATACAAATTTCGGGAACCTTCCAATACCATCTGTATACACTTCTTAGGCCAAAACTGGGGTAACACATGACTCTACAATCTAAATGCCGCTAGTGGACTCCCCCACTTGGCCTGAAGCCATAGAAAACAACATTTGATGATCCGCAAAACTAACCTTCACAACTCGACAACACCAATCACAAGGTACTCAATTCATCCACTAAGCGCATGTATGTTCTCTTGATCGTCAAACTCGCTTCTTTCAGTGCCTTGAATGACAATATGTACCTTCCACTGAGTAGAAATCTCATAGGAACCACATATTCTCCAATATCACCAACTATCCTCAATCAACATCCACCTCGTAACCCCACCACAATCTCAACGACTAGTCAACCAATTAAACCTTCTTAAGCTCGTACTCATCCACCAAATGCTGGAACCCGCTGCACCTCCATGTGAACAACTAAATAGCCTCTCGATACCCCTGTATCTTCATTTTGGATGACACGTTGAGACAATGTCTAAGCATCCCTGACTCCCTCGTAGCCTGTCTTTAGCATCACGAACCACTGGCGCATAGCGGACACTGAGAGCGCAATATCATACATAAGTGGATGTAATGGAACATAAGTTATATGCTTCGAGCTGAATCAATATCACACGATAAGGAATAAAAGAAGGGAGATTATCCTAATAGTTATGTAGCCTCTCGAAGATAAGTATAGATGTCTCTGTACCGATCCGCAAGACTCTACTAAACCTGCTTATGACTCCTAGCACCTATGAACCTAAAGCTCTGATACCAACTTGTCATGACCCAAAATCCCTTAGAAGGAGTAGTGATGGCACCTAGTCTCTAAGACTAGGTAAGTCTAACATTAACAGAAATAACGACAATATTTACTAACTTTAAACAATTCCGAAATAGAAATCTCTAAACAATCTATAATCCTAAAACCGGTAGTACAAGTCATAAGCCTTTCTAAGAGTAGTTGTACAAAATGAATACATCATTGTTCCAGAACAAAAGTAAACAATGGAAATAAGTACAATAGAAGGTGACTCCGAGACCTGCGAACGCAGCAACAGGTTTACCATGAGTCTCCACAACAACGATCCACATAGTTACTAACGATCAAATACCTGGATCTGTACAAAAATGTACAGAAGTGTAGTATGAGCATACCACAGCTGTGCCTAGTAAGTATCAAGACTAACCTCGGTGGAGTAGTGACGAGGAACAATCAAGACACCTACTGGTCTAATAAGTTGAACAAGATATGATAATAAACTAACAATATAAAGATAACAAAGCAACGCCAATAGCAGGAAAAAATCAAATTACAAATAGTAGAGACGATAAGGGGAAAACACGGATGGTACCGAAAAGTAACAAAGTACATTAACACCAACATAGCTGGGAGACAGACACGTAAAAATGTTCTCAAACAAGGAAAACAATGTTAACTCAACCAATCGCGTCATTCCTAATACACATTTCCGACCATCCCAATCCTCGAAATCTCATATGATAAATCTCAATTTGCAAACCCTTAGCACACATGACACCTTGTGACATATATTTCCATCTCACTTTGCACAACAAAATCCACGTACTACCAAGAACATAATGTCCGCAACCAATGCAATTAAGACGCCCAAGGAGTCTCATTTATATAACATAAAATATATTTTTAGTTCCTAAACCAATTAGAAAATCAGCGAGAAAAGAGGAAGTTATTTTTTTTGAAATCGTTTGAATTAAAAAAATACCCTTTTCAAATAAAATACAACATCAAATAAGCTATTGCCTTTAATATAGGATTTATTAAATTAAAACTTAATAGAAATTCCTTTTTAAGTAAGATCAAATCTCAAACGGGTTAAGGAAATTTAATTGAGAAACTAATTGAAATAAAATATAACAATTATTGGAATTTGAATTATTGAAATGTATATATATATATATATATATATATATATATATATACACGACGAGTTCAAAGTTAAAAGGTTATACAAAGTAGCGTAATACTAATTCCTTTATTTTAAATCACTATATTACTAACAACTTAGTAGGACATGAGGAAATGATTCAACGTAGTAAATTTACTTTGAAAAATAATTCACCACAGTTTTAGTTTCAGGAAAAGAATTAAAGGAACAACGGCACAATAACTCAATGTCAATAACCCGATCCTCAAAGCTCAGTGGAACCCAAAATACAAATTATCAAAGTCTTGTACAAATGAACTAGGGTCTTATCAGTATCCAGCTATAACCAATCCGTAAGTGAAATGTAAAACTACTGAATAACTTGCACAGTCAGAAAGGAACGCATAAGTACATATATTGATGTGACGTGCATCTCGATCCCACTAATCCTCCCTTATTCCTCCTTAACAATTATATTCACAGTAAATGATATATATATATATATATATATATGAATAATGATTTAAGCATTTATTTATATGAATGAAATACAAATAAAGCACATTAATAATGATTTAAGCATTTATTTATATGAATGAAATACAAATAAAGCAGCACGAAGTGTGTGTGTTATAATACAAATAATAAATACAGTATCATATACTATAACATGTTATATATGTAGTTAAAGCAGCACGAAGTGTGTGTGTTGTATATATACACACACTAACATATACAATAACAAGTTATATATATGTTATAGTATTACAGTGAAGTCTGTGTGTGTGTGCGTATGTATATATATATATATATATATATACATACGCACACACACACAGACTTCACTGTAATAC
>MDKI01247499.1:0-10189 GCA_005239505.1 Nicotiana paniculata | reverse complement strand
CAACCCAAAATATTAACATAAAATTAAGCAGGAGACTGTCATGAAGTTTGCAGTAATTACATCCCAAAATATACACAAAAATACATTAAGCAGGAAACTGTCATGAATCTGGACATTCATTTTCCTTTCATTATCTTCAGCTTCCCAATCTTCTGTTGCCTTTGTTTTTCTAACTGATTTGAAGTTGTAGCTGCTTTACCCTTCCACGTGAGGCCTGCTGGTGAATATGGAAGGTCTGTGGGCTCACTAACACCAGTGTGATCACCAGTAAAGTTGATAGATCTAGTCCCAACTGGTAAGTTTACCTGCTGCCTTAGTTGAAGTCTTGTCTTGGTTTCTGATATCACTTTTGGCCTAACCACAACATCTTCATCACGTTCCATACTTGATTGACCAATTCTAGATTTAGGCATGAAGCTAAATACATTTTCCTGACTTGGTTGAGTCATTTGTGGTGCTGAACAGTGTATTTCTTCTTCTGTTTCAGACCCCAACAAAGCTCTTGTCCTTTTCAAAGGTTGTTTTCCCTTTCTTACCTGCTTTCCCTTTAGTTTCTATTAAAAAGCAAGTACAACATATTAGAGAACATAGATAAGTTCATCATATTAGAGAACATAAATAAGTTGCTAATTTCATAAGTGCACCATGAACACCACCAAAGCAGTTTTTTGCATTCCCCAATATTGTATGTCTTACACCAGTTAGCCTCGATATGTCTAACAAAAAACCTATGATGTGCTTGTGGTAGAACAATTTTAATTTCCTCAATTAACCCGTGGACATAAGTAGATGACAGAAAGAAAAAATAATTAGAAGTAGAAACTGGACAGAATACTGGATTTTAATGAAGTTGACAACAGAAAGAAAAAAAATTATAAGTACAAACTGGACATAAAACTGAACAGAATCAAGTTGAAAAAAAAGAGAAGTAGAAGCTGGACAGATAAATGTGATTCAGAAGTAAAAATTCAGAAGTAAAAACAAAGAAAGATTACCTTTTGCATGTCTAACATGAATGTGATTCCTTCTCCTTCCTTAAGGTCTAGAGATCCCTGAAGCAACTGTAGGAAACAGTTCCAAGAATGATTTGTTTCATTATCAACAATGGCCCATGCCAAAGAATAAAAATGGTTTTGTGCATCCCGTCCAACAGCAACTAACAGTTGACCTTTGGCTTTCCCTTTTAGAAATGTGTTATCTACACCAATAAATGGTCTTAAACCTAACTTGAAACCCATCTTCAAAGCTTTGAAGCAAACGTACATCCTCAAGAATCTTCTCTTCCCATTTTTAGTGCATTTTTTGAAATGTTAATCACTACATCACTACCTAGATTACTCTCCCTCAATTCAATGGCATAAGCATCAAGTTTGTTGTATTCATCTGCAAAACTCCCATCTAAGTTCTCCAATATCATTCCTTTTTCCCTCTTGCACTTCCCATGACTCACATTTAACTCAAAAATCCTTTTCAAATCAAGTACCATATCCCTTACCTTATACTTAGGATTATCCTGTAGCTTTCCCTTAAAATAATGTACAATGGTATTGAAATCAACAGTACTATTATCATATACAGCGCCACAATTATGTTCTGACTCTAATGTCTTTACAGTAACCCCTGCACTACCATCTTTGGATATTAAACAAAGAAAGGGGCAGCCTACAATGCATCTATACCTAACCCTCTTTTTTTCACTCTTTCTCAATTTTAAGACTTTCTTGTTGGCTAGAGCATACAACTTCATAAACTTCCTAGCTTCTGGTATGTCCTTAAAGGCCATGCCTTTATATATCTCCTTGTAATCATTTAGATTCTCAGTTATGTCTTCTTCTTTTTTGAGTTTTGAGTAAATGTAATTCTTCAAAATCATATCCTTCAGAATCACATCCCTCAGAATCAGTACTAGAGTCAAAACCTATTTCACTTAATGTACAGTCAGTACCGACTCATCTAAAATCTGAAATGATTCACTATAATCAACAATATTGGGAATACACTCAATAAGGGGGTCAGAATCATCCACAGCATATAGGTCCGGTACATTATATTCAGTAGAAAGCAAGGATGTCAAATTTCTAATCCCCACATCCCCGTTAACCTCATACAATTTACCAGAAGGTCCAAAAACTATAAGTTGTTGAACCCCTAAAAAACCTAGCTCAACTATGAATTCAGATTCTATATCTATATAAGAAAGCAAGTTTGGATCATACCCTGACAAGGTGTGCACTTTATTCTTTGTGTACCCAACTTCAGTATGTGTAACCCATACATCTTCATAACTGAATATTAAATCAACTAAGACCATCTCCAATAACCTAGTAAATATAGCAAATAAGACTGGTTATCAAACAGTAAAAAAAATAGCAGAAAAGGAATAAAAATATTGTGAAACAGAATGTAGAAAGTAAAAAATATGACTAAAAATAGGCAAAAAATGAACAAAAATGCTATGATACAGAATGTAGAAAGTAAAAAATAAGAATAAAATAGGCAGAAAATGAAATATGAGACATAGGGTCCCATGAATAAAGAAATACAAGATGTACAAAAGGATCCACAAAAAAGTTATGTTTATGGGCCACCACTTCATAAAAAAATGACAAAGAGAGCAAAGGTGCACAAAAATCCAACCACCGAAATAGTTTAATGAAGCAATTGCATTCAAGGGTCCTACATTTAGGACCACTTTAGCTAATAAACAAAGAAAAAGCCTATAATCTCAGTCAACATCACAGAAAAACCACTTCTAATATAAAACCCTAAACCAGAACACAATAAATCCAAATTTCAATATACCCACAACATGCAACAACTACAAATCGGGACCACCTAAAAACTGAAATATGCAACAACTACAAGAAGGAAAACTATAAAGTATTTACATAAAAATGAAAGATAGAAGTAAGATCTTGTCCAAACCGAAACCCTAGACCACAAATAAGAAAAGTATAACAAGTAATCGGCAAAATCGAGCAACAAATACTAAAATCAACCAGTATAATGAAGAAACGGCTGACCTTTACACCAAGATCATGTGAAATCGTTAGATTGGAGTCAGCAGTAACGTTGGTCTCTTAGAGGTTCGAGGGGTTGAAAAGAAAAGGAGGAAATAACAAAATGTCGGTGATAGACCATGTTTTAGAGAAGGATTAGGGTCGGGTTGGGTCGGACCGGTAATAAATTACCCGGATGATTTTAAGCCTGCCACGTGGCCCTTCCGTTAAAATAAGGGCATATACGTATAATAGTACAACGTCAAGGGTTGGGATGTCCTAATAGTATAACAGAGGGTTTTTTTAAACTATTGATTATAGTAGAGGGGCAGATCAGACCCTTTGCCGTAAAAAAATGATTTTTTTTAGTATTTCATGAAAATTAGGGGTGTCAATGAATATTTACACTATGTTTGGATCATTGATATCTACTGTTTTATCATGTATTGTATTGTATTATACCGTATCGTATTGTATCGTTTTATGGATACAACGTTTGAATAAATTGTATCGTTTGCTGTTGTTTGTTTGTTTGACTGTATCGTACAGTACTGTAAGTGATAAGTTCACTAAAATATCCGCAATTGTTTTAAATAAAATTTATCAAGAATTACACTTAAAAATAATTTAAGAAAACCTCTTTCTACTAATTTATCATTAATTATGTAGCTTGGAAACAAGAGCAAAATTCTGGGAAGAAAAAGGTTAACTTATATTAGAAACACCAAAAAAAAATCAAAACGATGAAAAGAGACAAAGAATAGAACGAAGACTTGGATAATAAAAAGAACAGGCAAACCAACTCTAGAAAAGATGGAAGAAGACAAAGTCGGTCAATAGGTTGGAGATTTGGAGTTAAAATAAAAAAATTAAATTATAAAATAGAATTATAGAGTAATAAGTATGGACATAATTAGAAAATAAAATAGGAAACGATCGCGCCACACCAAATCAGTTGTTTCATATAATGGGGCTCTTAGTTATTCTGGAATAGTGAATTTAACAATATGATACAATTAATTTTAAATAAACAATCAAATAAACATTGATTTAGGATAACAATACAATATAATACAATGGGTAACAACCATCCAAACAATCTGTGTAAAACTGACTAAACTGACCGAACTGCACCGTACCGAACCGATTTTTAGGTTTCTTTTATTAAAATAGTAGGTTTTTATATAAATCTATAACCGTACTGATAATTAAGGTAGATTTTTTATTGTATGAAACTAAACCCAAAAAAACCGAACTGTACCGAATAAATTTACAATGTGAAAAATATATTTATATATTAAGTTTAAAAATAGTAAACCATTAAATTTTTTCTTGGGCCTTGGAATTAAGAAACAGTTACAAGCCAACAAGTAATTAAACTCAAAATCCTAATTCCCAAACCTATTATGCTACTTCTATTGAAACTAAATTATTTTCAGCATATTCACTAGCAAGACACATGGTATTGCAGCGATTATGTGTAGCAAACTACAATGTATTGAATATGTTTCCTTTCTTATGTGTTAATTTTGTAGTTAAATAGTTACATGTAAATAACCCTAATTCCATATGTAGCAGGAGTAGGACATGTATTATAAATATTTATAGGGCTCATTGTATCATTGCCAATACATGTGAATAATATATTTTTCCGTGCACTCTCACATGGTATCAGAGCGGCGATGGTGAAACACATCAGGGAACTAGAATACAGAGCCATGAGTCACCGTGCCTCAATTTTCCAGCGACTTTTCAAGGCTGTTTGCATCATTTCTCTCTCCGTCAGTGCTGTCCGAAATCCAACACTACCATAAGATCTATCATCGTCCAGCAACCAAACCCTAGTGAACATCTCCGGCAGAAACCTCCGCACGCGCCCTCACGCTCCGTCAAAAGCTATGGTTCTGACGAGCGTGTGAGCTCACACGTCGGCGAGTACGACCGCTTCCGACCATTTTTTGAAAAAGTTTCTTCAGAACAGTTGGGTCAACTGCTAATTTCGACCCCACCCGTACTGTTTTCGTTTGATTCTGACCACTTTGAGTTTTTCCAGTGACTACACACTGATTTTTCCCGGTAGCTACAGTAATTTTCCAGCAAAAATAATGTCTCATTCGTTTGTTTCAGCGAGTTTTCAATTGATTCTTTCTGTTATTTGGTGATAATTTTATAGATATCTCTTCAATCCAATGATGCCTTTGGGAGTTGATGCTTTCGGGTCTAAAACCCCGGGCTCTGGCATTTTCGGTGTTATGATTACCTCAAAACCTTTGATGCGAAGTTCAAACTACTTAGCTTGGGCTTTATCTGTCGAGTAGTGGTGTAAAGGTCAAGGTGTTCAAGATCATTTAATCAAGAAGTCTAGCGAAGGATATGAAAAGGCCAAAGCACTTTGGGAGAAGATCGATGCTCAATTATGCAGTATTCGGTGGCGATCTATTGATTCCAAGTTAATGCCCTTGTTTCGTCCATTCCAGACATGTTATTTTGTTTGGGAAAAAGCTCGCACGTTATACACTAATGACATATCTTGTTTCTATGATGTGATATCGCGGATGAAAAATTTAAAGAAACATGATTACATATGTCTACTTACTTGGGACAATTACAGGCAGTCATGGAGGAATTTGAGAAGTTGATGCCAGTTTCTGCTAGTGTTGAAAAGCAACAAGAGGAGCGACAAAAGATGTTTCTAGTTCTTACTCTCGCTGGACTTCCTAATGATCTTGACTCAGCACGCAATCAGATTATGGCTACTCCGACTGTCCCCAAAGTTGATGAATTATTCTCTCGATTACTTTGCCTTGCAGCATCACCAAGTCACCCAGTGATCTAATCACAGACACATGACTTATCTGTTCTCGCATCCTAGACAGTGGACAATTCGGCATCTCAAACTATGGAAAATAGACGAGGAGGAGGTCGTTTTGGAAAATTTAGACCCAAGTGCTCTAATTGTTATAAACTTGCACACATCAAAAATTCTTATGTTGGTCAGACCGAGACTATAGGCAACTAGGTATTTTCCTTATCAGAAGGGAAATATAATGGTTTCCTTCAGTATCGAGCAAGTAAGCAAACATCTCCACAAGTAGACTCTATTTCTAAGATTGATACTTCTGTTGCTGGTAATTCTTTTGCTTGTGTGTCACGGCCCAAAATTCATAAGGTCGTGATGGCGCCGGACACCACTGTCAGGCAAGCCAATCACGAAATGGTTAAGTTAAATTTCCTGTTTTAGCATTTTTGAAATCATTACCTTTCACTTTATTACATAATAACTGAATAAAATCCGCTAAGTAAATACGACAGTTTAATATTCCATTTTTATAAAATACATCCCAAACACATCCCAGAACCCAATGTCACAAGTGCATGAGCAAATTCTAAGAATTTCACAAATACTTCAAAGCTTGTCCGAAATACAAATTGGACAAGGAATTTAAAATGAAAATAAATACAATATGAGAGAGACTCTGTCGGCTGCGGGTCGCCTCCGGATGGTGCAGCTCGTCTAAGTCTCCAAGTCAACCACATCACTGCGTCAAACAGGGCCACTAGCTATGAATGTACTTGTGCAATAAAAATGCACAGCAAGTGTAGCATGAGTACGAAAACAACGTGTACTCAGTAAGTATCCCACCTAACCTCGAAGAGGTAGTGAAGAGAGGTTGAATTTGACACTTGCTAAAGGTCAATTTAATGAAATCAAGGGTGACACTAAGCATGGATATCATAGGCAAGTTAACAAGTAGCGACAAGAAATAGAAACTTCTTTCACATTTAATATTCTTAAAATCCTCATAATTTCAGTTGACAATATAAAATTTCCAGGCCAGTAATCAGGTAAAAATCACAGCAAATACCAGTAAATATCATGTGCAAGCAATGTCGAGGGTCGAACGGCCCGAACCAACATAAATGTAAATTATGCATTGCCGAAGGGTCGAACGACTCGAACCATAGATGCATCTATTAACCCGTCATGGCGTACGGCCTGCTTCCATGAGAGTAGTGGAAGAAATCACCCCGCTCGCGGAACATAAATTGTGAAGCGGTCACACAGAGTCATGCACATTCAAACAGTCCACCCCGACTACGTCGTAAAAACAAGAACTCAAGTAAATGAAAATTTCTCTTTTAATGGTCATGAAAATAGTATTTAAATCTTTTGCAGAAATTCATGTACCAAGTTCGATAAGGTTTAAACACTTTATTTTCATCAATAAGGTTACAAGTACGGCAAATAAAATATGCTTTCGGGTCCTAGACTACCCGGACATAAGTATAATAGTAGCTATGTGCGGACTCTCATCACCTCGTGCGTACTTAGCCCCCATAAATAGTAGAACATATTTAATTATTTCACCTATGGGGACAATTCCCCCTTACAAGGTTAGAAAGGAGACTTACCTCGCTCCGAAATTCCATAACCGGCTTTCAAGCCCTTCCGACGACGCTAATTGATTCACAACGCCCCAAAACTATTCAACTAACGGGCAAACCAATAAAAATTCACTCTAATACTTGTATAAGTTCCCAACTCCGCTCGAAAAGTAGACCAAAATGCCCTCGGACCCGGATTCCGAAATTTCTCGAAGATAAATTCTACCCATAGCTTTACTAACTCAATTATACAATTTATTCTAATTTTCATGCTCAAATTCATGTTAAAAGTCCAAAATTCCAAATTCTAGGTCTTCCCCAAAAATCCCAAATTTATACTAATTTTCCATGTCTAAATCCATGTAAGATCACATATTTAACTCAAAAATAGGAAGAAATCACTTACCTAGTGTTGCTTGGTGAAAATCCCTCCTTGAGCTCTCCAAAATCGTCCAAGCCAAAAGAAAGAAATGGGCCAAAACTTGTGTTTAAAATAATCTGCCCAGGCTTCATCGAGGTGTACCTTGCGTTGTGCAGGTTGTACATCCTATTACAATTTTCCCTTGGTGTATACCTTCTGTTAAAACGCCCATAACTCCTTGTAGAAATATCCAAATGACAAACAATTTGAAGACTTAGAAACTAGACTCAAAGATATTTAATTGGATAGGCTGTACACCATATAACTCTATATATTCCGAGATATGAGTTTCTAAAGTCGGCTCCATGCATCAGAAAATTCTGTCAAAACTGCTCCACCAACCATCTTTTATCGATCATAACTTTCTGATAAAATGTCCAAATCATGAATGGTTTAACTTTATGGAAACTAGAATTCAAGGGCTACAACTTTTAGCATTTGAAAATTTTCATAATATTCATATATTTCTATATATAAGCTTCCAAATTCAGCTCCACGATTACACTAGTTGCTGTCAAAACAACTTTCTACAGAAAATTTCAGCAACTCTTTGGTCCGAAATCCACCCGAGGCCATCGGGACCTTAACCAATTATACTAACATGTCCCAAATATTATACGAACTCGCTCGAGGCCTCAAATCACATCAAACAACGTCAAAATCATGAATCGAACTCCAATTCAAGCTTTATGAACTTTGAAATTTCAAACTTCTACATCCGATGACGAAATCTATCAAATCATGTCCGATTGACCCCAAAATTTGCACACAAGTCATATTCGACCTTACGGACCTGCTCCAAATTTCGTAATTAGAATCCAACCCCGATATCAAAAAGTCAAACTCTCGGTCAAACTTTTCAAAAACCTTCAAATTTCTATCTTTAGCCAAATGACTTCAAAATGACCTACGGACCTCCGAATTCACTTCTGATCGCGCTCCCAACTCCAGAATCACCATCGGAGCTATTCCCAGATTTGTAATCCCAAACGGGCATCAATAACACCGAAATGCACTTCAACCCAGACTTATGAAATTCCTTCTAAAATGCTAACTTCCACAATATACGCCGAAACGCTCTCGGGTTATCCAAAATCCGATCCGGACATACGCCCCACTCCGAAATCATCATACGAACCTGCTGGAACCTTCAGATCCTGATTCCGAGGTCGTTTACTCCAAATTCCAGTTTTAGTCAATTCTTCCAACTTAAGGCTTCTGAAATGAGAATCGTCTTTCCAATTTGACTCCGAACTTTCCGAAATTCAATTCCGACCACACCTACAAGTCATAATACCTGAAACAAAACTGCTCATGACTTCAAACCGTTGAACGACGCGCTAGAGCTCAAGACGACTGGTCGGGTCATTACATTCTCTCCCACTTAAACATACGTTCGTCCTCGAACGTGCCAAGAACTGCTCTGGAGTTATCAGAAATCGTTGTTTAACACCTTGTGCACCTGCCCGTGCTACCACAACCCAGTTGAGCACATTAGCTTGATCAAATATGAAGATATCCTCTTTTATCCATACAATAAGCTCAGAACCCAGTTCCAACACCTGAAATTCTCTGTCAGGCCTATTTCCAATATATAAACACTGTATCAACTACCACACGAGGTACCAAAATACGACTGCGTACCTTTGCTGAGTTAGCACCATGCACCGCATAATTCACCATCTAACCACAATGACGTTCCATGAACCTTAATAGCCAAAATTGGAGGAATCTGATCCTCCCAATGCATCTGCTGATATACATATACATCCGGCTATAATGCTGACGTTACCACCACAACGAAGGATATGTGTAGAAATTGCTAACCAATTGCAGAGTTAACCAAACATTGATTCTCTCCTTTTTGACTAAAATCATCACCTCATTACTACACTAATACCGGCCTTTGTTATTTACCATACTTCACAAAATCTTATCGCACTGATCCCTGATCCAATAGCCTCGTCTCACCCAGTATGAGCTGCTCAGACAACCAATCACCCCATACATGACCAACAGTCTCACACGATGCCACAATGCACCAATAGGCCACAATTCAAACATGATACATAAGGAAATGACTCAGGAAGGGACTCAACTCACGCAACTAACATGGATTTCCTTAGAAAATAGGAAGCAAAACACAAGAAAAATAAATATAGGAACCTCACTCAACATCACCTTGTTGCGGCATGCAACTCAATCCAAATAACATACCCGTGGCGGCGTACCACCCGATCCCATCATAAAATTCACATAAGGAGATATACACGGAGCTGAATTGCTCACCATTACAAATTAGTGAATACCGGTCATAAGAACGCTAAGTGCATAATACCATCCTAGGGAGACTGATAGAGCCATATGCTACAAAAATTAAGCA
>MDKI01069264.1:0-57054 GCA_005239505.1 Nicotiana paniculata | reverse complement strand
AGGAAGCAGCACAACTAGCAGTTCAACTGCAAGAAAGAAGGAAGATATCAAAATCAGATATACGAATACAAATATGAATAATTTATTTTCAAAACCATTCTTACAGAAAAATGGAAACGCTGGAATGCCTTCGAGGCGAGTTCGTGCAAGCGAGTTCCATATGTCATGCGTTGAAGGCGCAAAAAGGCATTCATGTTGCGGCCCAAAGGAATGCCTTGGCCAAGACCTCTGCCCTCGAGGTAAAACTTCGTAATGCTCGAGAAAGTAGCTCAATTCTGACGAGCATGATTTGCAGGCTCGAGACTGATCTTTTGGATATGAATTCCGAAGCCGTTGACGCCCAGGCTGAAGCTGAAGAAGTTCGAGCGAAGGCCGATAAGAAAGTGGTCGTTTATTTGAAAGATGCTGTCGATACTCGGGCTGAGGCTATAGGAGCTTTTGACAGAGAGAGGGGAAATGAGTATGCCCGGTGTATGTCTCGGGGGGAGACTCTCGAAGAGATTCATGATAGGGGATTTGATCTCTTAGAAGAGATAAAACTAGCCAAGGCGGATGAGATTGACGCCGAATTTTTCCTTTCTACCGGTGCCAATACTGCTATTTGAAGGCTCTCGAGGGAGTTGGTCCCTAGAGCAAACTAGTTTTTCTTATTTTTTGTTCGCATAAAGCTCTTGTGGGAGCGTTGTAAATATGTATTTGTAATACATACATATATATGAAATATTTTTTCGTTTCTCTGATTTTCTTGTCAATAGTTAGCCCGATGAATAGAGCTTTGAGATGAAACCCTTGGGGTCATAAATTGGCCCTGAGGCGTTTCAGGCTGGCGACGTGGGCTCTTAAGCATATGGCCTTGAGGCGCTTTGTCTAACCGTTTTGGGCTCAGTGTCCTAGTCGGGATTCTACTCGAGCTCATCGACCCTTAGGTTTTTAAATCGGCCCTGAGGCACTTTGGGTCGGTACGAGCTGTAGCTGGTGACTTGGGCTCTTATGGGTTAGGTCGGTACGACCTTCAGTGTAGATGGCGACTTGGGCTCTTACGCATTTAGCCCTGAGGCGCGTTAGTTAACCGTTTCGGGCTCAGTCTCCGAGTTTGGTTTCAACTCAAGCTCATGGACCCTTAAGGTTTTAAATCGGCCCTGAAGCACTTTGGGTTGCTACAACCTGTAGGTAGCGACTTGGGCTCTTACGAGTTAGGTCGATACGACCTTTGGTGTAGCTGGCGACTTCGAATCTTACGCATTTGGCCCTGAGGCGCTTTAGTTAAACGTTTTGGACTCAGTCTTCGAGTCGGGTTTCGAATCGAGATCATCGGCCCTGAGGCACTTTGGGTTATGACCTGTAGCTGGAAACTTGGGCTCTTTCTCTTTAGATCTGTACGACCTTTGATGTAGCTAGCGAATAGGGCTCTTACGCTTTAGGTCGGTACGACCTTTAATCGGTTTTTTTTTGAAGTAATTTGAGGCCTGTGATTTTATGACAACAGTCAGACGTCTTCGAGTCACGTTAGCTTGGTCGGAGCCTTATGACGGTGGTCATTATATTTGGCCGTAGGCTTTTAGTCCCCGGGTGAGACAACCATGACGTCTATATCGAAGGTATAGCCTTGACTCTGGTATCGATATTATACCTTTTTAAGGTCTTACAAATTTTTACATGCCTTGCTTGATGTCTTACAATTTTTATGTTGCCTCATGAAGGGCTTATGAGTTTGATGTTTCCAGCCTTGAGGTCTTATGGCTATGTGTCGACCGTCGAGGACAGTACCTGAGTAAGAGTTGATATTTCCTCATGGAGGGCTTATATTGTTGATATTGCCTCATGGATGGCTTATGAGTTAGAATTTGGCGGCCCTGAGGTCTTACGGCTTCGAGTTATATAACTTGATGAGCCGACAACCGAGTATAGTCCCCGAGTCAGAGTGGATATTGCCTCATGGAGGGCTTATATTGTTGATATTTGCTCATGGAGGGCTTACGATCTGGAAGTTGCCGGTCCTGAGGTCTTATGGCTTTGGGTTTTTGATGACTCGATGGGGTGAGTGTCGAGGAAAGTCCCTGAGTCGGGGTTGATATTGCCTCGTGAAGGTCTTATGAGCTCGCATTTACCAGCCATGATGTCTTATGGCTTCAATTTTTCGGTGACTTGATGGAGTAACTGTCGAGGACAGTTCCCATGTGGTCAGTAAATTTTTGGCCCTGGGGTTGTTTCTTGTGAAAATAGTAAACTTCTTTGACGTGCTAAGTGTTTTGTTGATAAAATATTCTTCTTTGATTACTTGGTACAAGTATATATTTTTAACCATCGAGGGTTCAATTATTCTATGTGGACACGGTTCATTCGATCGTTTGGTCCTGTACATTGTTCTCTTGTCGATATGTTTCCTCTTTAAAAGCCTCGTTGGTAAAACCCATTTGGAATAAAATCCGACGTGAGGGAAAAAGAGCGCAACGCATGCTTTAAACCCTAAGGCCTTCGAGCTGGAGGATGCTTTGATTCCTTTCAATTGAACACCTGCACATAGGTTAGTGTAAAGTGTGAAGGAGAGAGGGAGAGAATTTTACCTTAGCTCTGGTGGCGTTCGAGCCTCGATATGCTTTGGTAATCCGTTCGAGGACACGGCACGGTCCTTCATTCATTAATACGAGGATGCAGTTTGTGATTGTTACTCGGTTGTCTTGTTCTTTTTTGGCTCCTTCGATGTAGAAGGTGTCAGTTCCACATCATGTAGTGCAAACATTTCTTTTGCTGCGTGTTGTTCCCCGTATACTAATTTTATTCCATCCTAAATAGGGAACTTCATCATTTGATGAAGGGTCGACGGCACCACCCTCATATTGTGAATCCACGGCCTTCCGAGTAATGCATTGTATCTCATGTCACCTTCGATGACATGAAACTTGGTGTTTTGAATTATACCAACCACGTTGACAAGGACGATGATTTCCCCTTTTGTTGCTTCACTCTCCATGTTGAATCCGTTTAGGACACGAGAGGTGGGCACGATCTGGTCGAGCAACCCGAGTTGCTCTACCACCATCAACCTAATTATGTTGGCAGAGCTACCTGGATCCACGAGCACACGCTTAATTCAAAATTTATTCAAAAGAAAAGAAATTAGCAGTTCGCCATTATGAGGTTGAGACAAGGTCTCAATGTCCTATTCGCTGAATGAAAGGGCATCTTCAGGCATGTAGATCCGAGTTTTCTTTTTCCTGGTGATTGACACTTTTTTCTGCTTAAAAACGGGTCCCCGAGGGACGTCGACTCCACCGATAATTATGTGGATGACGTGTCGTGGTTCTTCTGTTTCTTTTTTCTTGTTTGCCTCTCTTTCCCGAAATCAGTTTTAGCTCGGTCACTGAGGAATTCTCGGAGGTTCCCTTTGCTAATCAATCGGGCCACCTCTTCTCGAAGCTGTCTGCAATCCTCGGTCTTATGACCGTGGGTACCGTGATAGTCGCATATCAAGTTGGGGTTCCTATGTGAAGGATCCTTTAGCACGGGTCTCGACCACTTGGTGTCCCTGAATTTACTTATAGCCGATACGATGTCTGAAACATCGATTTTGAAGTTGTACTCAGATAGCCGGAGTGCCTCTACTGGCCCAGTGTGCCTGTTGAACCCTTCTTTGTTTATGAGTCCCCGAGGATTAGGTCCTCTATCCATCCTTTGGTCACTTCGAGGTATGTTACACCTCGAGATATTTCTCTGATTTTCTATATATGGTTGATACCTTTCTTTGCTCTGCCTCACATCTCTTTCTGGGGGCCTCTATTCCTGTGCTAAGAGCCTTCTGGGGTACACCAAGACCGAGGGGGCCTCGAATTGGTCATACTCGACTCTGATCTTTGACTGATACTTGTTGTGTACATCTGCCCAAACTACAGCGGAATATTTGATCAAGTTTTTCATCAACTACTTCGAAGCTATCGAGCTTCGTTTATTCAAGACCTGAACGAATGCGTTTACTGAAAATCATTGGAGACCGATGGTAATTCCAATCATTCCCGTTGGAAGTGGGATACAAACTCCCTTAGAATCTCATTCTCTCTTTTCTTGATTTTGAAGACATCAGATTTCCTTGTAGCGACCTTGATGGCACCAGCATGTGCCTTCACAAAGGAGTCCGCGATCATTGAAAATGAGTCTATCGAGTTCGGGGGTAGGTTATGATACTACATCATGGACCATTTGGATTATGTTTCTCCAAATTTTTTTAGAGCATAAGTGTAGGTTCTAATGTTCTCATTGGGGTCTGAGGTTCCGTTGTACTTCGGCAGATCACGCATCTGAATTTCTTCGGGATATGCTAAGGGGCTCCACTTGATGGGAACGCCTTTTGCACGAATATTTTTGAATCTACACCATTCAGAATCGGGGGTGCGCCAGGGATCTGATCGACCCTCGAGTTATATGTATCCATTTTTTGTCGTTAGCTTCTATCTTTTCTCGCCCGATTCAATCCTCTTTGTGAGGTCCTCGAGCATCCTCATAATAGAGGGGTCGGCCGCAGGCCCGTTCTGGCTTTACCTCACTAGTACATGTTCATCTTGACGAGCCATTTTTGGTGGTGATGTGCTTGGAGTTTATTGATGGCTTTGTAGCTGAGCAATAGCCACTTGTTGTGCTTGCAACATCTCAAAAAATGACATGAAGGCTAACTTCTCTTTCCCTTTGAGCAGGGGCCCTCTGTGCTTCATGTCAGTCTTCCTCGTGCACACTTCCTTCTGTAAGAGAGCTTACATCGACATGTCGATATTGCATGAGCCTTCATCAACGGGGATTTGTATTGGTGCCCCTTCAGAATTTTGCGGTGGCATACAGGCACCTAAAGCAGCTGCGCCATTCTCTCTGTGATCCTCAAGACTGTTGTTTTCATGCGCGTTTTTTGAGTTAGACATTTTCTTACCTGAAATTGAAGATTCTTGGACAAGAAAAGTGTAAAGAATAACTTGTGTTTTTAGAAAACCAACACTAAAACAATCACTATTTTCTTAGCCCCACGGTTGGCGCCAAGCTGTTTACCTTCAAAATGGTAATTACAATTACATTTGATTATATGGTTCTAAAAATACATGATCTATTTTAATACAAGTGGTTTAGTCCGTAGATGCTAGGTGAGAAGTGAGAAAGCGAAATAAGAACAAAGGGTAATGAGATTATGCATACCGAGCAGCGGAGAGACGGGTTCTCGAGGTCGGCCGGAATAGGCCTCGTGGTCGAGCTTAAGAGCGTGACAAGGGGCTGCCGAGAATGGTATAAAAGTATTGAGGGCCTCGAAGATGGCCTAATTGTGATTAATAACGAGTAATAAATGAAAAATAACTAATGAACACAATAAATGAAAGGCAATTAACCAATGAAATAGTTGTAGAGAATTTTCAGAGGATGTTCTTGTGTCCCCTTTATATATGAGTGGGAATCCCAACATAGTACATGTGTATTTAATGCAAAGAAAGATGGCTGGAACAACCATTAAATGCCACGGTACAGGCTTGTACTATTTTGCGTACTTGGTCAACTTTAACCACGTTCCTTTTTGGTGTTTCCTGCTTTTCCACGTTGGTCTTCTTGCACTACCCCGAGGTCGAGGACCTTCTCTATGCACCCTCGACGCCAAAACTTGTACCTTCGAGCCTTCTGAGCGCTGTAATGACCGTAAAATAAGGCTCTCCAATTTTAGCCATATACAACCTTGTTGACCTATGTTTTGAGTTTACAAATGATCATGTCAGCCTTATATGCCCGTATGTCACATGTATAAGTTTCTATATCATGTTAGGTCACCCTATCTCTAGCATTCCCTTATGTTTTATTTTGGTTATGTCATGATGGCCCTTTTTGCACATTTACCCATGACTGTACGAAAAGAAATATATGTTACGTTTGTACCGGGAGCTCCGTAGGTCATGACAGAAGCAGTATCAGAGAAATTTTGTCCTAGGGAGTCTACAAGCCGTGTCAAGTAGAGTCTTGTTTATGGGTGTGTTGTGCACCACACTTATAAGTAGGAGGTCACATGGCATTTAGGATTGTCACTTTTTCTTCTTACTCTAGATCGCGTGGTAGAGCTCAATTATAAGAATTCAAACTCCTAAATTTTACTGTATTCGTAATACAACGATACCTACATCCATAAAGGCAATTGGTAAGAGATTGAATGTGGCTGTGGAAGACTTAAGTTAGAGGAACTCAATTTTGCATCATGCTTATGATGAGTAAATGTGAGCTCATCAGCATATTATGTGTGTCTAAGACGTGTAAGTTTCTTGATAAGGAGATCTAAGGCAAGAATATCTATTCACCCATATGGTAAAAAGAAATAAGATAATCAGAATGCAGATACATGTTTTAGCAAGACGAAGAAGGGTACGAGGTACCTAGTTAATAAATATTATCAGTATTTACAATTGAGGCAGAGAAATATAAGTATTTTGAGTTACCTTCAACAATAATAGAGGTATGTACAATTGTACACACCCATCCCAGTTATGCCATATGGCAGCTAAAAGATATAGTTTAAGAGAAGGATGGGATATCAGGTTCCCATTGAGGTTAGAATAACCCAATATTGCCGATGGATTGTTATCATTATCTAACATTTTGAAGGGTAGTGCAGAACATGGTAATAGTTCTCAATGAGAGATAGCCAAATGGTTCATTCTAGAATAATACAGTCAGATATGAACACTAGAATGTTCAGAAAGTTCAGGAGCCAATGAGATGGTGCAAGGGGATCTAAAAGCGAAAGGCTGTATTGTTGAAGTTTTTAGAATTAGGTAATAGATAGAGATATTAGCGGGAGAATAAGAGAGTAAATGAAGCATTATGAGTAAGATGTAATAAATGAGTGATAAAGGTAAATCAAAATATGACAGCATGACAGAGTCTATAGTCAATTGAAAGAAAAGACAAGAGGAGACATGCCTTGAGACAATAAAAATATAAGCCCTAAAGTCATGTCCTCATTTCTAGAAATGAGTTGGTGAGTCCAACGTAATTACCAGAAGGAAAAGTTAGACCCCCAAGTAATAGAAATTAGTATGGGATAGTAAACACGAAAAAAAAATCGAACATGAAAGAATTTGTAATAGTCGGTATCGTGAGAATTTCAGAGATCGTGTTTCGACAATAATAGAAAGAAAAATAGAAGAATAACCTTTAAAGGTCATTCACGAAGACGCTTCCCTAAAGCAAGCACAATGAGCAGAGTTAAAGTTAAGGGACTAAGTGTGCTAGTTACACCGGGTGTCACCCTTGTGCGTAAGAAATTCAATTATCCCCGGTGTACAAGCGTAACCGCAAGGTGATTAATTTTTCAGTTAAAATGTGAAAAAAAATGCCAAAGAGGAAGACGTAATTATGGAATAGTAAAGGAAGAAGGCGGTAAAAAGGTGAAAGGAATAAGATTACATTTGTTCATATCGTATAGATATAATATTACTCCATAAAATTATGCAAGCATGACGCCGGGGAGAATCAATAAGGGTTTCGCACTCGATGACATTGATAAATAAGTGGGAATGAACACTTGATACATAAGGATCCCGTACGAGAGTTAAGTTAAGACAAAGGACATAACCCAAGAGGAATAACATAAAATATAGGTATGAGAGTGGACCAACGGTAGTTTGTAGATGATTCATGAAGAGCCTAGTTATGGCTAGATAGGAGGATACAGACAAATCAGTAGATCATGCAAGATAAATGTAGTGAAACCCAACATCAGAAATTCAGTCTCTCAGATACGAAATAGTAATCCTCGAGAAATATTCATATAGGATTTGGGGTAGTAGAAGGTACAATATAAGTGTTACGGAAATAAAAAGAGTGCCACTAGGGAGACAATTAAAATTTCAATTTAGAAGCAACCGTACAAGCACAAGGGCGCGGAGGTAAGTAACTAAGGATAATGATAGGTGAGTAAGAAAATCAGAAATATCGTAGGGTATACAATGTAATAAGCTCGCAGCTTTACAAGAGTCAGAGGGTCTTCCCTAAGCACTGCAACGAAAGACTAGCTGAGGAAATAAAGAAGAAGGCTTCAACATAAGCATAGTGACCTAAAGAAGAAATGGTCTTGTAACAGCAGTGTCACTATAAAATTGTATGCACTCCCTAATAAAGCGGCACCTATCGTGGGTAATGAACGGGACTAAGAAAAAAATCAAAAGCTGATAATTGAGATCATATGAGTTACAATGAACTCCAGTATTCATGGGCACTAAGATAAGCCAAGCATCCACGCAGAAAGTGGCATAATGACCAGGAAATGTAATTACTTACCTTTGATGATAACCGCAAAGGCACGAAAAGAAATCTATGGTGCTAGTTAGTTAAAGAAAGGTTGCGAGTAGTATATATACATATGTGTAGGTTGCAAGCGAAAGTATCATAGAGTGATAAGGTTGTTAATATATAGGATTAAGGATAAGAAAATGTGAGTGAGAACGTGACGATAATAGGTAAATCCTCGTAATTAAACCCATTGATGATGGTTTTTGTAAGTTGTAGAAAGCTCGATTCATCCTGAATAAACTTAGAGGAGTCTGAGACTAGGAGAAATTAGACGAGGTGAAATGTTTCCCTGGTAGTAGAATAAGGGTGTAAGTTTGATATATAAGAAGATGATATTTAGGCTTTTGATTGAGTAATGATTTAAAGAAAAAGGGATTTAATGGATGAAACAGGATTAGAATACCTCCCCCCATTGGATGAATCACATAGGGATGCTATGAAATATAGTTATTGGAGTATAGTATCATCCTTAAATGGACCAGGAAAATCATCTCAGATGTTCCTCGATGATACGTGAGCCATAGTGACAATATATTACATAAGAGGTTTCAAGTTATCAGTGGTAAATTTTAGATCAACATTAAGGTGAATCAACAATAGGTGGATGAAAAGTTCCAAAGTACGAGATGATATTAGGTTATCATTCTTAATATGAACGGTGATGAGGAAGCACTAAAGGACCTAGATTTATACATATAGGATAAGCAGCTACAATGTAACTTATAGCTGGGTTGAAAATCTCGATATTAATAAACTGAAGTAAGTGTTATGGAATAGTATGACCCACCTATATGTAGTAAAGCCATACAGATAGATAAATGAGGCTTTGAAACAAGATATATCAATAGTCGTACGTTCGACAATGTACCGAGTGAAGAACTTCAGTACACCTATAGATGCCTAGAGGGATATCTTGTCGAGTTATGTATATGTTCAGAAAATGAGGTATAGAGAGTAGCTAAACGCTGGAGGAAAAAAGAGAGAAGAGTTGCATAGGCTCACATACAAGGTCAGAATCGTACAGGCTGCAAGAAATAAGGTAGAAAAAGTTAAGAGATTGGAAGAATTTCTACCACAAGTCATGGTGTGAGAAAGAGGCCTAAAGAGGGGAATGCCCTAGACTTTGGATTTATTCAACGAACAACTCCCCATATGGCAAAGACAATATTAAAAGTATTTGTAAAAGATATTGTTTATGACACGGATAGGTGCACCAGTCAACATTCAAGGACGAATGTTCCAAAGGGGAGAATGATGTTACACCCTATATTTTCTTTCATGAGAGTACGTCGCATGTCAATTGATTTAAGCTCAAAAATGAGATCACCTGTGAAAGTATATAAAGTAAGTTCATAATTTTACCTTGCTGGTTACAAATATTTAATATAGTGAATAACAATTACCAGGAGGGCTGTAAAGCTTAGATGCTAAACGAATTGAAGAAAATAGGGTTTCGTCGAAGGTCGACACATCTGGAATGTTAAACATGAACTTTTAGGGTGAGACTAGGGTTCTTACCATGATAAAGCGGCTATGTTATGAATTATTTAAGTCGTATGATAGTCAGGTGTCATGTTTTGAAGTCAAGCAAGTTGCGGAACAAAAGTTGGCAAAGGTTATCACAACTTACATTCATAATGCGCTGAATATTAGGTCAAATGTAACTGAGCTTTTATCCCAGTATACTTGGAATTATTGGATGACCTGCCTACCAAACTGAATATCTATGAGTCTAGTTTCCAACACATTAAAGAATTCGTATATACGACGCCGGAGTAGAGAGATAGTCGCGTTTTAGCGATACTGCGGCAAGCAACTCTCTATAGAACCCACATAGGAGGTTTAGATATGTTGATATGTATAAGACGCCTCAACCCCATTTTGACTCCTTCATTTTCAGTATCTTCAGACCACCGACACATAAAAACAATCTCCCAAGGTTCTCTCATGATCCAAGAACCAAACCAAGGGCAAACAACACAAATCAAGTATCGGGAATCCCGTCGCGCTAGTACGTTTCTTGTTGTTGTTGTTGTTGTTGCTGATTTTTGGGTGGTTCCAGCTCGTGTGGGAGTTTGTTTTAAGTTTTTTATTTCCTGTAAAATACTCTAGCATGGTTATCATATCAACCCTAGGTTATTTCAAGCCTTGCAAATGGATTACACCATATTCCAACATCAAAAGTTAGTTCTAGCGAAGAACAACACCTCTTTGTGGTTGTGTTGTCAGTGAGGATAGTTGAGGGCTGTGTTTTGCTGAAATTTGAAGTTTTTGC
The DNA here is from genome assembly GCA_005239505.1 of Nicotiana paniculata. Lineage (NCBI taxonomy): Eukaryota > Viridiplantae > Streptophyta > Magnoliopsida > Solanales > Solanaceae > Nicotiana > Nicotiana paniculata. Next base: position 46,478 of record MDKI01069264.1, on the reverse strand, counting down.
TACTGGCTAAGGTGATTATAACATCCTACTAATTTTTCTTAAGTTTACTTGTATGTTGGTTAAGTTGCTTGGATGATAAACTACAAAATAGTAGTTGGACTAGATTAAATGGTGTTGTATTGCCATTGAGGGATGTTGTAAGCTAAATATAACTTGGATTTTGACTTAAAGTTACTGTAGGAGGTATTTTTATTGTGTTCCCTTGTGTTCTTAAGGTTATCTTGATGTTGTTTAAATTGAATGGATGGACTAGACATTAGCTAGTGAATAAAGTTGCTAATCGAAGATAGTTTGAGTTGTTGATGGTTTTCTTTGTTACAAATATATAGTATAAGGATGGAATCGTTCATGAAATACATAATTAACATGTTAAGCATTCTGTTAATTTAATGTGAGAAGTCTACAAGGGGTGATATGAGTTATACCGATCCTAATCGGAGCTTGTTGCTTGTGGTGAAGCAGTTGTGACTTGTTGTTGTTATATGGTGTCTTGTTATTGATATTTATATGTTGCTGGATTTCTATGGCTGTTTTTTTTTTATATATGGTATTGGAGGACGCCCTTGTTACAAGGGAGATGCTGCTCAAATTTACGTAAACAAGCTACTGCCTTAAGTTACAGACTTAACCTTTGCTCAACTATGATTTTAAATCTCATTATGCTATGATAGATTGAGTTGACTTGTTTGAAGAGTTGCTTGGAAGGTATTAAGGACTCAACTTTGTTAAGGTATGTTAAGGCACTTCTTTCTTTCTTTTGGCATGATCTAAAGTGAAACGAACATACACAATACGCTATGTCATAATGAATCTACTCCTACCAATTAAGGTTGTCCATGTTGTTTTTTTATTAAAAAGTAAGCATAAGAAAGTATACATGATCCATGAATCCCAGTGAAGTTTATATTGATGGTATGATGTCCATAATGTTAATCGAAGGAACAATGACCTTACGTCACTCTTAATGGTTTAAAACATGCCATGAGTCCAGCATGCATTATATATGTATCTACTTTACTCTACTGAGCCACACTATAGTCGGCCGGGTACGGAACCTATTGTGCAACCACTGATCAGTTTGGTTTACCGAGCTCCACGTGGTTTGGAACGATTCTACCGAGCCTTATGACGGCCAGGTACTTTTTTACAGAGTCATTTTCAAGGACGGGTACAATATGATGGTGATAATGCCCACAGAGGCGTATGTTTTTATATGATTATGTATATATATGTATCACGCATTTCATTCCATTATCTCTCAGTGGCACTCAGATGCTACAGGTTGTATCTCCTATATCTCTTTTTACATTATTGTTCTTATTTATGCTTTTCTGTCTTACATACGCAGTACTTTATTCGTACTGACATCCCTTTTGCCTGGGGATGTTGCGTTTCATACCTGCAGATCCCGATGGACAAGTTAACAGTCCTACTTGTAGGCTATCAGCTCTGCAGAAAGTGCTGGTGCACTCCAGTTTCTCTGGAGTTGCCTATTTGTTCAATATGATTCGGATATGTATTGATTAGAATGGCGGGGTCCTATCCCGACCTTTATGATGTTTATGTTCTCTTAGAGGATTATAGATAGATGTCAAGTATATTGATACTTGTATGGCCTTGTCGACTTATGTTTTGAGTTTACAAATGATCATGTCAGCCTTATCGGCATGTATGTCACATGTATAAATTTCTTTATCATGTTAGGTCATCCTATGTCTAGCATTCCATTATGTTTTATTTTGGTGAGTTCATTATGAACCTTTTGGAACATTTACTCGTGATAGTACGATAAGAAAGATATGTTACATTGGCACTCTATTGAGTAAAGTACCTGGTGCTCGTCGCAACCCTCTAGTTTGGGTCATGACAATAACACATGCATGTAGCATATCCTCTAAGACCTAAATGGTGTGCTCGGACTACCCGTCCCTCTGAGGGTGAAATGATATACTCAACTCAACTTGTGTGCCTAACAAACACCCCTTGAAGACGAACAATCTCGCAGATATGGATCTCAGCCAGCCGCTCTGATGAACATGTAGTCCTAACTGGAATAAAATGTGTAGAATTAGTCAACCAGTCAACAATAAACAAAATTACATCAAATCTCTTCAAAGTCCATGTGAGCCCGACAACAAATTCCATGGTAATACGCGTCGAGTTCCACTCAGGAATCTCAAGTCTTTGAAGCAAACCACCCGGCCTCTAATGCTCATATTTCACCTGCTGAGAGTTCAAGAACCGAGTCAAATACTCTATTAAATCTTTATTCATTCTTCACCGCTAATAGTGTTGCGTCAAATGATGATACGTCTTAGTGTCACCCAGATGAATGGAGACCACGAACTGTGGGCCTCGTCAAGAAGAAACTCACCCAACCCATCCAAATTGAGAACACATTTTTGGCCTGTCATGTCCAATAAAAACCTCCTTGTCATCGATGTGTTGTACCATGTCCTCAAGGACAAGAAAATGGGGGTCATCATATTGACGTTCTCTAGTGCGCTCATACAAGGAAGATCGAGAAACCACGCAAGAAAGAAAATGGCTAGGCTCCGAAACATCATATCTAAAAAATTTTGACCAACGCTTGAACATCCAATGCTAATGGTCTCTCACCAATATATATACAAGACTACCCATACTCTCCGCCTTCATACTCAAGGCATCAACCACCGCATTGGCTGTCACGCCCCAAACTCGGGGAGTGCGACCAATGATCAACCGAGGGAACCCGACCGAGCAAGCCTGTTAATTTTCCAAAATATTATAATTTTATAGATATGATGAAAAATATGTTTTCCATATACCAATATTTCTTATATAATTCCCAATATCAAACACAACCCACAACCTGTCTACGGAGCCTCTAAGTACAACTGGAGATTAATATGGAAATACTGGTAACAAGGCTCCGACTATACTGCAAAATACAAAGTTGATGAGAAACAAAAGATACAGGACCCCATACTGAAGTGGGGCTCACCAGGTCAGCTGAAAAGAGTATACCACTATCACTGGTCGATGTCGCCTGCTGTAGAACCACTTGTATCAATTAAAGATACAGCGCCCTCGGTAATAGGGACGTTAGTGCCGCCGAATAGCACTAGTATGTAAGCTAAACACCATCTCAATAGAATGAATAGTAATACAGGGGTAACAGTCAAGAATGCAATATGAGCTTCAAACAGCACTAAAACATCAAGTTAAGGATCACATAGATTTTCAAGTCAATTTCCACGTTATTAGGTTGGGTTGTCTTTAGTGCCGATATACAACAATCCACAATTCCAATGTGTTCTTACAGGGACTCCGATCTCGACCCGATATGCTAGGTCATCTCATTTGAGACATCAACTATATCCACAATTTAAATTACCATTTCCAGCACAGCCACCGCCATGTGTATGGCATGGCGTCCGATCACGGCCCGATCGGCTAGGCCAAGTCATAAGAGACATCAACCACATCCATAATTTCAATTACCATTTCCAGCACAGTTACCACCATGTGTACGATATGGCATCCGGTCACGGCCCGATCGGCTATGCCATCTCATTTGAGACATCATCCTTCCAATCAATCATCTCACTTCATGTTTGTTTCTCATCTTTCAAATATATTGGCACGAGAGGCCTCATTTATAAAGTCATTCTTGACACTTGGCCGAATTTCACGATTCTAGTTTCCCTTTATACATTCAACATTATTATCATCATCAACAACAATATGGCCTATCACTAGACAGTTTCCGACTATTTTCCAAATGCATAACCACTTATGCAGTCGCAGAATGGCTGCAGAATCGGATTACGCCAGCTCATGGTAATTTGATCATAACTTTTTGTAGGAGTGTCCAAATGAAGAACAGTTTGAATCGTTACAAACTAGACTAAGATATATTACATTTGATATTTTTTCCCCATAAAATAACACCATATATATTTGTAGTTATGCTCGTACAAAGTTTGTACTTGTGCAAACTCATTTGGAATTTTAGCCTATTATACCCCAAATTTCTTATAATATGAATTATACTCTTATTAAAATATCCAATTGATATAGATCATATTAATAGCACATAAAATAATATAATTAGCCTACCTAGCATCACGAAATCTTAAATTACTTAGCGAACTTTTTTCGGGGCCTTACATTGGCCTTCCAAGGATGATACAAAATAGTGATATCATAGTCTTTTAGCAGTTCTAACCATATCTACTTCCTCAGTTTAGGTCCTTTTTGCTTGAAATAATGTTGTAGAATCTGATGATATGTGAATATCATACAACACACGCCGTAGAGATAATTCCTCAAAATATTCAATGTGCGAACAATGGATGCCAACTCAAGATCATGAACAATGTAGCTTTTCTCATAGGGATTCAGCTGTCGCAAAGTATAAGCAATCACCCTACCCTCCTGAATCAAGAAACGCCCAATACAAATATGTGATGCATCACAATAAATCATATATGAACCCGATGGTGAGAGAAAAAATAGAATTGGGACTGTGGTCAAGGCAGTCTTGAGCTTCTGAAAAATCTACTCACACTCCTCACAAAATTTGAAAGGTACACCATTCTAGGTCAATCTAGTCATAGGTGCAGCAATGGATGAGAAACCATCAACAGATCTACCTTGATCCCCTACAAGAAAACTTTGAATCTCAGTAGAAAAAGGTGGTCTGGGCCAAATCCGAATTGCTTCAATCTTCTTCGGATCTACCTTGATCCCCTCACTCGACATGACATAACCCAAAAACACCACTAAATTGAGTAAGATTCACATTTTGAGAATTTTGCATACAACTTCTTCTCCAATAAGGTTTGGCGCATGATCGTCAAATGCTTCTCATGATCCTCCTGGGTATGAGATTATACCATGATGTCGTCAATAAAAATAATGATGAATGAGTCAAGATATGGCTGGAATACACTGTCCATCAAGTGCATAAATGTTATTCGGGCATTGGTAAGCCTAAATAACATCACGAGGAACTCATAGTGACCATGGTGAGTCTTGAACGTAGTCTTTGAGATATCCGAATCCCGAATCTTCAGCTGGTGACACCCTAGTGTAGATCAATTTTCGAGAAAACTTTAGCACCTTGAAGCTGGTCAAAGAAGTCATCAATACGCAGTAATGGATACTTGTTCTTCACTATAACATATTCAACTACGTATAACTAATACACATCCACATCGATCTATTATTATTCTTTACAAATAGAACTGGTGCAAGGTGACATACTAGGCTGAATGAAACCTTTATCAAGTAAATCTTTAACTCCGCTGGCACCATACGAGTGGGGGAATTGAAATGGACTGAGTGCCCGTCAACAAGTAAATACCAATATTGATATCTCTATCGGGTCGACATACCTAGAAGATTTGCTGAAAATATATCTGGGAAGTTTCTCACTACCGAAACTGACTTAACGGTAGGAGTATCAGCACTGACATCTCTCATAAAGGGTAGATATGAATCACACCCCTTCTCAATCATTCATTGAGGGTTTAAAAAGGACACAACCCTCCTAGGAATATAATCCAATATCCCCTCCACTCTAAACGTGGCAAACCTAGCATAACCAGTGTCACAATCTTGGAATGAAAATATAGAATAGCATGATAGGGATACAACCAATCCATGCCCGAGAACACGATAAAGTCCACATTATTGAGTAATAATAGATAAATTATGGTCTCAAAACAACCAATAAAACTGAACATGACCGATAAGCACAGTCCACAACAATAAAATCTCCCACAAGCTTGGACACATATACAACATAACTAAAGAAATCATGAGATATATCCAAATACGGAGCAAAATAAATGATACATATGAATAAGTGGAGCCTGGATCAAATAAGAATAATAAATCTATATGGAAAACCGGAATAATACATGTGATGACTGCATTTGCTGCGAACGCCTCTGTTCTACCAGGAAAAGTTTAGACAGTGTATCCCAAACTTGTGATATTTAGATACTCATGTACTCTGTGACACCCCGATTTGGAAATTTTCCGCTTTGTTTTTTGAATCTTTCTACCCTGTTTATGGGAAGTTGATATTTAAACAATTATAAATCCATTTTCTCTTAAAAGTGTTGGAGTTATTCGTCAATGTCGGCTTGCCTAGTACCACGATAGGCGCCATCACGATAATTTTGGAGTTAGGTCGTGAGCATTTGGTATCAAAGCCTAGTTTAAATAGGTGTTACGAGTCATGAGAAAGCTTAGTAGAGTCTTGCGTATAGGTACGGAGACACCTATACTTATCCTTGAGAGGCTATCGAACGGTTAGGAAACATCATATTTTTGTATTTTTGTCGTGCGAATTGTTATTTCCCGTAACTAAATTTCTGTTATTATATTCTCTCATATATGGTGAGGACATGTAAGGGCCACGATTGGATGAGGTCGCAGTAAAGGTCGCCATAGGGGCTAGGGTGCAACTCGTACAATAGCTAGGGAAGCACCTGCAAGTACACGAGTTGCCTTCAAGAGCAGGTTCGAGTTATGGATGAGCTAGTGAGGCCATCTCTGGCACAAGTTGTGCCCATCGTGATTCTAGGCCCTCGGGTGGCTTTGGCTCAGATTCTGGCTGTGTGCACCAGTCTTTCTTCGGCGGTCTCTGTTCTGGCCGCAGCAGCCACTTCTCAGGCCGGGAGAGGTACTCAGACCCCCGCCGCCCACACACCCGAGTAGGTGATGTAGGGACTCCAGACACCAAGGGCACTATCAGCCCAGCCGATTGCATCTTCTTAGGCCCATGTGGTTCCTGGTATGTACGACGATGAGTAGATGATATTAGAAAGCTTTGGGAGGCCCCATCCTCCATCTTTCAGTGGGGCAGAGTCGGATGATGCCCAGGGTTTCTTTGACAAGTGTCAACTAATTCTTCATACAACAGCTATTTTGGAGACAAGTAGCGTGTCGTTCACTACTTTTCAGTTTACTAGGGTTGCCTTCAAATAGTGGGAGGCTTATGAAGGGCACATGCCAATCGATGCAGCACCATTTACAAGTCTGGAGTTCTCCATTGTCTTATTGGAGAAGTTTGTACTGCAGTCTAGTAAAGAGGAGTTACGCAGGCAGTATGAGCAGTTACGTTAGGATAGCATGTCCGTGACGCACTACGCGATGATGTTTTCTGAGTTACGCCGTCATGTAATTATGTTGGTTCCCACTGATAGGGAGAGGTTCAGGAGGTTCATCGATGGCCTCACATATCAGTTGTGGTTGCTTATGACTCGGGAGAAAGTATTTGTTTCCACCTTTGATGAGGTGGTCGACATTGCTCAGCAGATAGAGATGGTCCGCAGTCAGGAGCGGGGTCAGAGGGAGGCCAAGATGCCTCGTACATCGGGTGCTTTTAGCAGTGTTCCTTCTGAGGGTCAGTTCAACCAAGATAGGGATCGACCTTATAGGAATGCTCAGGGAGCTCGTCCGGTTCACCATGGTGTATCATCCGGCCATAGTTCATATAGTTCTAATCAGGGTCACTCATCTCTTAGTGCCTTTCCAACTCAGAGTTCGTCCCGTGCTTCTTCACTTCAGGGCTCATCTATGGCAGGTTCTTTCACCAGTTATCCCGGTGTTCGGAGCTCCCTTAGGCCCCACCACCAGCGTTTGGGAAATGCTTTGAGTTCAAAGAGTTTGGGCATTTGTGGAGGCAATGTTCTCGTTGTCTAGGAGGTCCAATGCAACACAGGAGTCAGGCGGCAATTTCCACACTAGTTACTACACCACGCGCTCAGACAGCTCAGGTGGGGGCCCAATCAAATATAGGCCGCCCTAGAGAAGGAGGCCGATCAGGCGGCGGTCATTCTCGGTTCTATATTATTCCTACTAGGCCAGATGTTTTTGCTTCAAATTCGGTGATCACATGTATTGTCTCAATTCTCGACAGGGATGGTTATGTATTATTGACCTTGGTTCTACTTATTTATGTATCTCATCGTATTTTGCTCATTATCTGGATATGCCCTGTAAGTCCCTAGTTTAATTTGTTCTTGTATCAACACTAGTAGGTGATACTATTATTGTGGACTGTGTATATTGGTCGTGTGTAGTGACCATCAAGGGTTTGGAGACTAGAGTTCATCCCTTGATGCTTAGTATGGTTGATTTCGACATGATCTTGGGTATGGATTGGTTGTCTCCGTGTTATGTTGTACTGGATTGTCACGCCAAGACCGTGACATTGGCGATGCCGAGGTTTCCATGGATTCAGTGGAGAGGTTCTCTAGACTATGTTCCCAACAGATTGATTTCATACTTGAAGGCCTAGTTTACCATTGAGAAAGGTTGTTTATCTTATTTAGCCTCTGTGAGGGATATTGGTGTTGATACCCCTACTATTGATTCAGTTCCAGTGGTTTGAGGTTTCCTGAACATTTTTCTTTCGGACGTGTTGGGTATGACGCCCGACATGGATATTGACTTTGGTTTTGACTTGGTACCGGGCACTTAGCCAATTTCTATTCCTTCTTACCATATGGAACCGTCTGAGTTGAAGGAGTTGAAAGAGAAGCTTCGGGAACATCTTGATAAGGAGTTTATTAGGCCTATTGTGTCAACTTAGGGTGAACATGTTTTGTTTGTGGAGAAAGAAAGATGGTACCATGCATATGTGCATAGATTATAGGTAGTTGAGCAAAGTTACAATCAAGACCAAGCATCATTTGTCGCGCATTAATTATCTATTTGACTATCTTCGGGGAGCGAGGGTGTTCTCTAAGATTTACTTGAGGTCTGGGCATCACCAATTGATGATTCGAGACTCGGATATTCTAAGGACAACCTTCAGGACCCGTTATGGTCATTATGAGTTCCTTGTGATGTCTTTTGGGCTGACCAATGCCCCAACAATGTTCATGCATATTATGAACAATGCATGTTAGCCTTATATTTACTCGTTTGTCATAGTATCTTGGTGTACTCTCGTAGTCAGGATGAGCATGCCTGGTATTTGAGGATTGTGTTGCAGCGATTGAGGGATTAGAAACATTATGCCAAGTTCTCCAAATGTGAGTTTTGTCTTAGTTCACTGGCGTTATTAGGGAACATGATGTCTAGTGAGGGGATTAAGGTTGATGTAAAGAAGATATAGACGGTTCAAATTTATCCAGACCATCCTCAGCTATGAAGATTCGACTTTCTTAACTTGGACGGTTATTATCGTCGCTTCGTGTATTGTTTCTTCTCTATTGCATTGGACTTGATCAAATTTACCCATAAGGGTGTTCCTTTCAGGTGGTCAGATGAGTGTGAGGAGAACATTCAGAAGCTCAAGACTGCCTTGACTACAACTCCAGATCTAGTTTTTCCTTTATCAGATGAGTGTGGCTGATGCCTTGAGTACTAAGGCGGTGAGTATGGGTAGCCTTGAATTCTTTCCTATTGGTGAGAAACCTCTTGTTGTTGATGTTCAGGCCTCGGCCAACAAGTTCATGAGATTAGATGTTTCGGAGACCAGTCAGGTTATATCTTGTGTAATTTATTGGTCTTCCTTATTTGATCGCATCAGAGAGCTCCAACATGCTGATCCTCATTTCCTTGTCCTCAAGGATATGGTTCAGCATGCTGATGCCAGAGATATTACTATTGGAGATGATGGGGTGTTGAGGCTGTAGGGCCAGATATGTGTGCCTAATGTGAATGAGTTACATGAGTTGATTCTTGATGAGGCCCATAGTTCACGGTATTCATCCATTCGGGTGCCGCGAAGATGTACCAGGACTTGGGGCAACATTATTGGTGGACGATACTGAAGAATGATATATTGGGATTTCTACATCGGTGCCTTAACTATCAGGAGGTAAAGTATGAGCATCAGAGATCGGGCGGATCGCTTCAGCAGATAGAGATTCTAGAGTGGAAGTGGGAGCGGATCATCATGGATTTGGTAGTTGGGATTCATCGGACTTCGAGGAAGTTTGATTCTATTTGGGTGATTGTGGATCGGCTGCCCAATTATGTGCACTTCATTCAAAATAGAACCACTTATTCTTCAGAATGTTTGGCTACGATTTACATCTGAGAGATTATTCGCCTTCATAGTTTTCTAGTGTCCATCATTTCAGATCAGGGCACGTAGTTTACATCACAGTTTTAGAGAGTCGGACAGTCCGAGTACACTATTCAGATATTGGAGGATATTCTTGTGTCATTGTTATTGGGGGTTCATGGGATTAGTTTCTGCCTCTCACGGAGTTTGCTTACAACAATAACTACTAGTCGAGCATTTAGATGGTTCCGTATGAGGCTTTTTATGGGAGATAGTGTCGATCTCTATTGTGTTGGATTAAGCCGGGTGAGGCTAGGCTATTGGGTATTCACTTGGTTCAAGATCCATTGGACAAGGTTAAATTGATTTAGGATGGGCTTCTCACGGCGCATTGTTCGGGGGTTTTGCTTACATTGTTGGGGAGAAGGTTGTACTCAAGGTTTCACCCATGAAGGGTGTTATGAGGTTCGGGGAGAAGGGAAAGTTGACCCTTCGGTATATCGGGTTGTTTGAGGTACTTCAAAGGATTGGAGATGTGACTTACAAGCTTGCCTTGCCCGCTAGTTTTTTGAGTGTGCATCAAGTATTTAATGTTTCTATGCTCCATAAGTATTTTGGCGATCCCTCTCATCGTTTGTATTCTAGCATGCTTCGGTTGGATGGTGATCTGACTTATGATGTGGATCCGATGGCCATTTTGGATCAGCTGGTTCAAAAGTTGAGTTCAAAGGCTTAACTTAAGTGAAGGTGCTGTGGAGAGGTCAGCCAATCGAGGAAGCTACTTGGGAGACTGAGCGAGAGATGTGGAACAGATATCCACCCCTATTTGAATCCCTAAGCATGTTTATAGACCCATTCGAGGATGAACATTTGTTTAAGAGTGGGAGGATGTAACGACCCTACCCGTCGTTTTGAGAGTTGTAGCCATGTTCCCCATTTACTGCCATTTTGTGCTTTACAATTATATGACTTATCGGGTTATTCGGTTCGGGGCAGGAGAAATTTTAGAATGATATGAGACACTTAGTCTCAAGGTTGGAGGCTTAAGTTGGAAAGGTTGAGCAGATGTTGATTTATGTATAAACGATGCTGAATTGGAGTTTTGATTCTTCTATTAGTTCCGTTGGTTGATCTTGGACTTAGGAGTGTATTCGGGTTGTGATTTGGAGGTCCGTAGTTGAATTAGGCATGATATGGTTAAAGTTGGATTTTTGGAAAATTTGACCAGGAGTGGACTTGTGTGCAAATTTTGGGGTCAATCAGACATGTCCTGATAGGTTTCAGTGTCGTTTATAGAAGTTGAATTTTCTTAGTTTTAATAGGCTTGAATTGGGGTGTGATTCATATTTCTACTGTTGCTTGATGTGATTTGAGGGCTTGAATAAGTTAGTATGATGTTAAAACTTGTTGGTATGTTAGGTTGAGGTCCCGGGGGCCTCGGGTTGATTTAGGAGGGTTAACAGATCAAAAATCAAAGTTGTGAGACTGCTGAAATTGTAGTTGTTCTAGTGTGATCGCCCCTGCGAGGGTCTTGGTGATGTTTAGCGTAAAGTATATATATTTTCATGTATATCGCCTCATATTTTACTTTTGTTTCATGAGTTTTAGATGTTAATTTTGATGATTTGTATTAATTTGTATTGTTTTTATGTGTATGAATGATTTGGAAGCAATTGGGGACGAAACGCGTGAAATTAGAGCCAAAACAGACGAAACTCGGAAAATTGTGAAATTCGGTGTCACAGGCAGGGCTTGGCTCCACCTGTGGCGCTGGAGGCAGAATACTTTTTTCAACCAGCGCCCTGGTGGGCGCCTGGCGCTACCCAGGGTGCTGAAGACGGGAACTTATCCTATTTTTACCGGAACTCGGTTAATTCGACCCTAGACCTGCCTAACATCTATAAAAACAAGTATAAACTCAATTTTGAGAGGAGGACGTGACTTTTAGATGAAAACACAAGTATAGAGCCACCGTGGAGGCCGGGTTTCATCTTTTCTTCCACCAAACTTAGTAAATTTTATGTTTTTTGTATGATTTGTTGTTTGGCTACCATGTCTCTCTGGAGCTAAACTTCACGTTCTAGGGTTGTGGTTCTTTCATGAATATTATTATTCGGATATTGATTTTTATTTCTTAGTTTATCGCATTACTTTATTTATTGAATATTGCGCCTAATTATTTGATTGCTTGACAGCAATTGAATACTATCTACGAATCTAGAGTTGAACTGGAAAGTGGGAATTCTAGATTGCATATAGGATTGACTAGAGAAAGTTCTTGAACCTAGGCATCAGGGAACGGATTCGCGGTTAGGATAGACATATACCTAATTTCCTTGCTTGGTTAATTTATAGGAATTATAAATACGTTTTTCTTGATTCTAACTCCATAGACATATAGGTGTTAGGTTATCTTGAATAGGCGAGTAAGACCTCGACAAATTCTTATGAGCAATATTAACCCTGTTAACCAATAAACCAGATAAATTAATTGGTTAATTCAATGGAAGAATACAATACGATTGTTAGATATCCCATAACCCTAGATCGTTTAAATTACATTGACATCATAAAAATATGTTTTTCCCTTGTTCAGAGTTCACTATTTATTTTCTTTATTTTAATTACTTTTGAATCAAATATTATTAGGTTTAATTATTGTTTAGATAATGATAGTACAATTTAGTTAATAGTTAATCACAAGTCCTTGTGGGTTCGACATCTGACTTTTAGTCACTTTATTAATTGACGACTGCGTATACTTGCGTGTCTGTTTGGCCACAACAAGTTTTTGGCGCCGTTGCCGGGGACTTGGAAATTAGCTAGTTTCTAGATTAGACTTTTAATTACAATTTTTTTTTCTTCTCTTTTTGTGAATATTTTATTTTTATAACTATTTTATTTTTTCTCTTAGTGTATTTCTATTTCTCTCAGCATGACATATGCGGATGAAATATACGGGGGTAAGGTTATTGAGGAAGACGCTTGGTCGACGGAAGACTTTTATGGCCCGTATTTTTGGGCTTGTCATGGCCTGACCTCATGGAGATCTGAATTTGAATATGGGAGTAAGGGTTGGTATTGTGACGGATATGCTCGATTAGGGGAATCTGCGGAACGACGTTGTCTTCTAACAACTTTGGTGAATGACTTTTCTACGGAGAGAGTTGAACTTGCACAAGAAATTGACAGGTTTGGCTTGGCTGTGCGTAACTTAGATGCAAATTTGAGTGAAAAGTTTGATGCGTGTAATGCCCAACAATTTAATAATGAGTTTTGTGAAGCTGGAAAAAATCTTCAAGACCAATTTGTGTAGCTAAAACAAGAATACCAATCACTAGACCATGTTTTTCTTGAGGATAGCAATATTGGGAAGAGTTATATATAGTCATATGAGAGAGTAGATAACATTACTTTGAGGGATTTGTGTGTGTGCACATATAATGATGTAAAGAGTAATACAATTCTAGAGTTAGGGCATATTGGTCCTCATTCCATACATTATTAAACATTGTGTTTGGATGATGACATAAAAATTGAGTCAGCAAAGCCTTTGGAGGAGTCAATGGATGAGGAACGAGGTGTTTACACTCTGGATTTTGTTGTGCTAGAGAGATAGCTACATACCTCGTTCGAAGGCCAAGAAGTGTAAAATGCGATATTGGTAGTTTGGCCCAATTAGAATTGTCACACCACCCCGAGAGCATAACAGAAAACTCGATGCCAAATTAGCGGTACAATTTAGAAGTTCGAGATGGAGGCAAAAAGTGGTTCCAGTCGTGTCGCGACGTTAAATGAGGCGCTTGTTTGGAGGCAGCCCAGCTTTACTGGTTTCTTTTATTTTTGTTTATTTTTTATTTTATTTTATTTTTATTATTTTGTAGTATTTATTTTTTGTTTCGTATGATTATGAGCATAGGAAGCAAATCCATTGGAATAGTGCAAAAACGAGCTAGATAGGTTGAAATAAGTGTGGGGTGCCCGCAAAAAGGACCATCCTTGGAAGAAGTCTGAGTACCCCGTGAGCTGCTTGTGCTTCGGCCTTTGGCCTTCCAGGGACTTTTTTGTCGACCCTCGTTATTTTTTTGCTTTATTTGTGCATTGGGGACACTGCACTCTTTTAAGTGTGGGGTGGGAGAAATTCCTTTAGATCATTAGTAGTATTACATTAGTATGTAAATTTCTTAGTTTGTAGGATAGTTAGGTAGTATCCCTTGGTTTTTCTTTGGGCACGACTCTTTTCCAAGGGTGTAGCTCGAAGCGGGTATTCTAGTTAGTTTTTAATTTAATTTTTTTTAGGAGTAGTTAGGAAACTGAGTAACTTAGAGATACCCATTGACATGTTTGGTGCTGGCATATTAGGTTATGACATACATTCTGCTTCCCCGTGTATTTGGTTTGACATGTCAGGCCTGAGAAAAATTAAATAGCCTATTTTGTGATGCCTTAGCTCAGTTGTGTGACTTGTATGCCACATAGTGTGATATTGCTTAATTTTCTCAATTATGTGCATTTCCTTCACTTGAGAGTTGAACAAAACCGCTGTGATTGGGTCATGTTAAATGTGTGCGTGAGGTTTAGTTATCTTCTATGTTATCCGGTGTAGTCTAGAACTTGCCATGTGTGTTAATTGAAGCGAAAGTGTAGGTTATGCTAATCAAGGAGATGACATAGGAATTTTCTTGCTTAATCATGGATGTGTTGGTCACATAAAAATAAAAAATGTCCATTGATAGCCCCTTTGAGCCTTTTGACCTTTTCTTTGGTACCCGCATTACAAGCCATATCCCTATTTTTGTTCTTCATTGAGATTTTCGTACCTTTACCTCATAAGGCACTCGTCGCTAAAAGAAGTAGGTGGAGATATTGGGGATTAGTTTTGAGTGGAGCCATGGAAGGTATATTTTGTGCATTAAAATTGAAATCAAAAGCCACTAGCAATTGAACTTTCATGTATGAAGTGTGTGGAGAGAAAAATATTGTTGTAAAAGAAAGAAGAAAAAACAATGAAAGACGAATTATGTACAAAAAGATACACACCTCTAAAATTTATTAATATGTGCTAGTGGGAGTATAGAAGTGCTTAATTGAAAAAGGGTTATGTTGAATATGGGTTGTGGCAAGTGAATTGGTTGAAAAAGGGCTATGTTGAATTGTGAATGTAGTGTATTAAAGTGCTTATGAGGGTAGCCACTATTCCTAAACATATCCTGCCCGTCCCTTAGCCTACATTAAAACCTTAAAAGTCCTAATTTATCCTATATTTGACTAACTTTAATTAGTAGAGATCTACGCTAAGGGCAAGCTTATGGTACGACCACGGGATGCATATGAGTTCTTTGTGAGAGTGAGTGAAATTTTTGTTCAATTGTGTGATGTCCTTAAATTATGTTCAAAAGCATATTTGAATGTTTGGACTAGTCTATATACACTCTTTTATTGTTGGTGAGGGCACATGTTCTCA
The DNA here is from genome assembly GCA_005239505.1 of Nicotiana paniculata. NCBI lineage: Eukaryota > Viridiplantae > Streptophyta > Magnoliopsida > Solanales > Solanaceae > Nicotiana > Nicotiana paniculata. The sequence continues at coordinate 30,993 of MDKI01069264.1, read as the reverse complement.
TGAGCAACTGGTAATGCTGTAAACTTTCTTGTGGGGTAATTCCGTGAATTCAGAGGGCTTAGTGGTTACAAGTTGACTCTTGAGGTTTGGTGGTTGCAAATAGGTTGTTGGTATGATTGATTAAATTGTTATACTTGGGCATGTTTAAAAAAGGGGAAGAATGTGAATTTTTGTACGTTAATGCTTGATTGTCGGTATCGATCATAGTCAAGGGGTAAGGTGTGTGATTGAAAATTACAATACTCCTTCATAATGAACTTTGTACATGTTGGAGGGTAATATTTTGTCCTATTTCTCGAGGACGAGCAAGAGTATAAGTGTGGGGTGTTGATGTTTCGCGTAAAGTATATATATTTTCATGTATATCTGTAACGATCCGACCAGTCGTTTCGTCTACCCTGTTTCCCTCATTTCTTCATTTGTTATATATTTCTAGTCTATTTTTGTTGTGTTGGGTCAGTTGGTTTGGGTCCGGAGTGGTCAGGGTGAGAATTGAGGCATTCAGTCTCTTAAAGTAGCCTAACAGTTGAAAAGGCCAACTAAGGGTTGACTTATTAGTGAACGACCTCGGAATGCGGATTTTATGACTCGGATAGCTTCGTTAGGTGATTTGGGACTTAGGAGTGTGTTCGGAATGAAGTTTGGATGTCCGGTTTAGAATGAGGCTTCAATTGGCGAAAGTTAGTTTTTGGTGATTTCCGGTCGGCAGAGGAAAATATGCTATCGGGGTCAGAATGGAATTCCGGAAGTTGGAACAGGTCTGTAATGTCATTTTGAGTATGTGTGCAATGTTTCAGGTCAATCGAAAGTGTTTTGGTTGGTTTCGGGCGTAGTTGGCGAAATTTTGAAGTTTCAAAGTTCATAGGATAGAATTTGATGTAATTTTTGTGTTTTCGTGTTGTTTTGGTGTTTCGAAGGCTCGACTATGTTGGAATAATTCTATGTGGTGTGTTGGTATGTCTGGTTGGGTAACCAAGGGGCTCAGGATTTATTTCGGATGGTTGGCGAGGTTTTGAACTTGGAAATTTGTAGCAAAAAGCTGCTGGTGTGAGTTCTGGTGTTGGCTACACCTCCGGATAGGTAGCCACAGGTGTGATGTCGCAGGTCCAAAAGGATGTGCGCAGGTGCGAAGGGAGGTTAGGCAAGGGAATTCCGCAGGTGCATATAGATTGCCGCACCTGCGAAGCCGCATGTGCGGAGAAGGGGTCGCATGTGTGGGAATTTGGTCTGTTAGTGGAATTTCATAGGTGCGGGTCCGCATGTGCGATTTAGTGTCCACGGGTGCGGAAATGCTGGCAGAATAGTATAAAAGAGGCCTCCATGAGATTTTGTTCATTCCTCAATTTTTGCATGCGATTGGAGCTCTTGTGCAGGCAAATTGAAGAGGGAATTCGTGGTTCATCAGTGAGGGTAAGTTCCCGGGTTAATAAAAATCGTTTCTATGTTATTTTACTTGGATTAGGCTTGTAATTTAAGGAATTAAGTAAGAAAAAGTTTTGAAAATGGGAGGAAGGAGTTGGGGATTTCTTTTGGCAATTTAGGTGCCAATTGTGGTCCGATTGTGATGATTTTGGTATGTGCAGAATCGTGGGAGGAAGAGGTTTCTAGTGATGCAAATTTTATCAAATTCTGAGATGTGGGCCCGAGGCTTGGGTTTGGCCGAATTTCGAGATTCTGGTATAATTTGATAGTTTTCGATTGGGTTTTGTTCCTTAGGTATATATTAATGATGTTAAACAGGTTTTGGCTAGATTCAGAGCAATCATGAGCGAATTTGAGGGGCAAGAGCATCGCGGACTACTGCTGTGGCCCGGTAGAGGTAAATAATTGTTATAGATCTCGTCCTGAGGGTATGAAACCCCGGACTACGTATTTCTCACTAATTTTAGAATGGAACACATGTCGGATGACGAGTATGTGGCGCGCACTAATTTTGGATTGAACTAGGTCCTCTTCGTGGCAACTAATGAGTTGCATGTTTTAATCCAAACCTTGTGTTAAACTATGTTCTAAAGATTTTTGAAATATTTGGGCTATAAGCCGTGTTTGTGGCCTTGTGCTGATTTGTTTAGACCTCTTGGGGGATTTTTACTGCTGTATTTCCTCGCTATTTGTTGATGAGTTCACTGAGCCACATTGTGCTTACTGTTTTCGAAACTCAACCTGATTTACACTACTCCGAGATTTAAAAATGATGTTTCGGGTCGAGTACCCTATTTTACTGATTCTCCCGAGGGGCCTTCAAAGTGGTTATGCTGAGTGAGGCCGAGGGCCTGATTGTGAGGTGCTGAGTTATTGTGAGGTGCTCAGTGATATTAGCGCTTGGGCTTAAGGAGTCCCTTCGGAGTCTATACATACCCCTAGTGAGCGCACAGAGTGCCGTGTGCCGAGTGCCGAGTGCCGAGTGATTGGAGGCATGAGTGACTGTGATGTGTTGAGTGACTGTGAGGTGCTGAGCGACTGCTTATGAGTGGCTGTGAGGCATGCCCGAAAAGATGATTAGGATACATGTTTTTGCCCAAGGGGCTACTTATGATTTTACTACTTTCACTCTGAGCTTATGAAATATGTTTTGCCCGAGGGACCTCTATATGATTCGTTTCATTTTTATGCTAAATCTTTCGGTTTGAAGTTGTTAAAAATATACATTCCTCAAAGGATTTTTCTGAAGATTGTTTTAAGGCATGATGATTTCATATATCTATGTTATACTGTTGGAAAGAAAGGATGTACATCTTGTGATTTTATGACATTGATTTTATGTGTTTCTTGCTGCTCAAACCTGATTTATTTTTATTAATACTGAGTTGGTGTACTAACATTACACCCTACATCTTGTGTGCAGATTCAGGTGTTAGGACAGGGTGATCTGTCTATCTGTTCCAGAGATTCTCGCAGGTTCGCGAGGTAGCTGCATGCGTCCGCAATCCTGCTCCCTCTCCTACTTACTATTATAGAATTTATTTTTATTGAGTTATATATTTTATGTAGGTTCTCATGATCAGTGACTCCAGGTTCTCAGGGTTGTATCTAATGTTCAGTATAGATTTAATTATGTTATAAATGTTCAAAAGGAAACCTTTATGGGTAATCGATATAGTAATGTTGTAAATGGAAGCTTATTATGATTCGAGTTTGGGTTTTGGCTGGCCTAGTTCCATGATAGGCGCCATCACGACTGGCCTGGATTAGGGGTCGTGACAGTTTGGTAAAAGAGCGCTAGGTGACATAGGACTCACCGGTCATGAGCAGGTTTAGTAGAGTCTTGTGGATCGGTACGGAGACGTCTGTACTTATCTTCGAGAGGCCGCGCAACCCTTAGGAAAACCTCACATTCTTAAATTCTTGTCGTGCGAATCCGTTGTATTTATCCAAGAGCGTAACTCTTGAATTCCTTCCACGTATTCGAACGCACACGAGAGTGGTTAGTATCAACTGTGCATCGACAGCTTGCGACTTCCATGGATGAGATGTGATTTTGGCATGTTGGTAATGGGCCAGTTTGGAGGACCTGAGGCCGTATTCATTTTGTGGCTTGATGGTTGAGATTTTTGTTGTGTGGACATATGTAATTGGGGACTTGCATGTCCGTTTGTGTTCTTATTGATGAGAATTGGTGACTAGATGCCTATGTGGTGGGTGTAATTTGATGGTTAGATGTATTTGAGACTGTGAATTGTGTCAAAAAGGGTTGGCTGGAAATGTGGTAAGATCTATTGAGTGTTTGATTTCTGTCTCAATTTGGTATATGGCCTTGAGTTGTGAGTATGTTGGAAGACCTCTCATGTTGTGTAGTTGTGGAGGGAAGCGGATTTTTCTGTTGGGTTATGAGTTCCTGGTGATGTTTTTTGAGCTGATCATTTGCCCTAGTAACGTTCATGTATTTGATTAACAGTGTATTCCATCCGTATTAGCACTCCTTGTTATTTTATTCATTAATGGCATCCTGGCATATTCGCATAGCCGGCAGTAGCATACTCACTATCTGAGGATGGCATTATAAGGATTCAGGTAGGAAAGGCTCTATACCATTTCTCCGAATGTGAATTTTGGCTCAGTTAAGTAGCATTCTTGGAACACGTGGTGTCCAGTGAGGGTATCCCTGTGGTCATACATGTGTGGGTAGAGCTTCCAGAAGCTCGAGATTTTGTCACCACCGCTCCAGTGTTAGTTCTGCCATCAGCTTGATGTTTTTACCGCGTATTGTGGTGCCTCGAGGGTAGGCGTTGGTTGTGTTCAGATGCATGAAGGTGTAGTGATTGCATGATAGTTCTGGTCTTCAGAAGTGTATGGAGAGATAGAAGTTGAGGCTAAGCGGGCATGGGTATCTCCTGCGAGTTGTCCCATGGTGTGTGGTCCCTATGTAGTTCTGTAATAAGTTCTCTTCTACCAATAAACGATATATGTTGTAATTTGAGTTTAGATCGCTTGTGGGAGTTGGCATGACCATCACCAATGGTGGAAACGAGATTGGAAGTTGATTTGAGTGTTTGATGGTTTGGGCCACATAAGCTTATGGAGGATTTAGTTGAATCCCACCACAACATGGTGGCAGTGGTAATGTGTGGGCATAGTCTTGTTTGTCTTGATCCTTAGCTTTGAGCCAAGTGGGGAAGTTCGTTATCGGTATGTTGATTACATGATTATGTGTGGTATTGGTTTCAGTTCGAGGTATATCGGTAAATCAGTTATGACCTGTAGGTATGGGGTCTGGGAATGTCACGAGTAAGGGAAATTTCTTCGATATAGGTTGTAATGTACTTTGTTGGGTAATTGGGTTCTATTGAATGATTTAGTGGAAATTGTAAAAGGTGTAGTGTGTGCAGTGTATGAATTTGATTGTGGCTTCAAGTGAGTGGATTACTTTCCTAGTATGTCAATGTGCAAATGGGTCAGGTCGATTCTCTCTAATTAGTCAGTGTGATTGAGATTTACGTTAGAGGATGTCAACACTTGTGGTATTCTACATCATCACAGATTCTACATATCGGTATCAAGAAGGTGAGACTAATGGCTTTAGATTTGCTTGAAGTCTCTTCAGGGTAAGTTTTTCTAATGTGGTGCATTTGGGGATAATTGAGGGAGTATTCAGTCGCTTATGAGCCTTAGGCGGTATGGTTTTATGCTTGGGTCGCGTGTGGTGAGTCAGGGTTGAAAATTGTGGTATTAAGGCATGGAGAAGTATCAATTTGAAGGTAAGTTAGAAGGAACCTGGGTAAATAGGGTGACTTGGTAGTAGGTCAGAACGGCATGGTAAGGGATACAATTAGTTCTTGGGTGTTCATAAGATGACGAGTTTTTCGGTTGTTTCTTAGCAATGCTCTTGGATTTTTGGTGGCCTGCGTAGTTGGTTGAGTTAGAAGAATTCAGTCGTGATGGTTTGGTGTTGCGCAAATGGGTTTTCAGATAGTTCCGGATGGTTTCTACCGCGGTTAAGGGTGCATATTTTCTTATGGCCAGTAGTGAGTTTATTTCTAAATGGGATCCAATGGAAGTTCTTGGGTAGTTGGGTATGTAGTTGCTTGTGGCTCAGAAGAGACTGTGGAGTTCCCGTATTTTTCCAAGGTTGGCATAGCGTATGCGGTATGTTGGGTAGAGTTGAGATTTCTATATGTGAGGTCACGGTTCAGCTCTGGAAGGAAGGTTATGATTCTTAGGCAGCATGGGCAACTTCAGATTACTAGGTAGATGATATCACTAGTTGGTATGACTTGATGAGGGTATATATTTCAAAGAGAAATGTGTTTGAGTTAAGGGTACTCCATTGGTATCGCGGCACCCTATTGTTGGATCAACTGTTGATATTCAAGGTTGCTTGGTAAATAGAAGAATTATAGGGGTATCCCCCGTGGAATGAGTGAGTATTTGGGATGTGTTATGTATTCGAGCGGTGGAGTTGTGATAAGATATGGTAATCTGTACGTTTCATGGACTTCAAGACTGAGAGTTCTCATAAACAGGATATTTGTGGAAGAGAATTGTGAAGATGCGAGATGAGCTAGTCGGATGTTAGTATGTACCATGATTATATCATTATGAAATTTTCAGTAAGTTATCTATCTGTTGTGGGTGATCAAAGTTAATTTAGGGTCACTGGTAGGCTAATATGGGTGCGTGTTCTGCACCGAGTCGGAATTGTTGGCTTTGAGTTTCTATTATTGAGAAATGTACCATTCTATTGTGACTGAGTTTATTCATGTTCTGGAGTGATCTATGAGTTACTCTTCAGTGTTGCGAGGAGTGGTGATTATTGGTTATATGCACATATCGTGTGGTTCTAATTGGGTGTTATAGCTAGATTTAAGTAAGGTAAGTAATTGGGGTGTTGCAGGATTGAGACGTGTTGATTATATACCTTATGCTTCGGGTGGCATGGTATGGTCCGGTTTCCCCTGTGGTTATGGCAATTCACTTTGGGTACCTGGTGGCGAATTTCGAATGGTTATTTATTTTGGGCAAGTTGTCTTGAAGTATTTCAAGTGGACCAGCGGTTGGATGAGATCGCGCAATATAGCGGTGTTATGTAGGGGTATGACCTTTGGTATTGGATACATGTGTTTTTGATTTTTACGGTGTGTGCCAGGCTGTTAGTATGATATGGTGATGGTAACTGTTAATGGCAGGATAGTCCTCTCGTGGGGATCTTTTATATAATTTGATTACATTGGGAAGTTGTTGATAAGTGCACAAGTTACACAGTTGTTGGCTTCGAATTGTATCGAATGGTTAGTGTCATGTTATCAGGGTAGTCGTGATGGATGAGAAGAGTTCATTGGACCTAGAGTGAATGTTTTCAGAATTTTCTACAGCATAGTTGGAAGGATAAATATCGGGAGTCGGCTTAGAAATTGCTCGATTCATCATGTTCAGACTTGTTCAATCAATTGTTTATGGAAATTTTTATCTTGTATATTATTTCAGAAGTGGGAATTTGGTTCTAAGGTTTATGGGCCAGGATTGGATTTCAAATTTTCAAAGGTATTGTGTTCACCCCCGGGTATGTGCATGGTATGCTACGTAATAGTTTGATAGCGTTAGGGAACAACTCTTGGCACGTTCGACGACAAACGTATGTTTAAGTGGGGGAGGATCTAACGACCCGGCCGGTCGTTATGTGAGATTTACCCCGTTTCCTCCATTTCTACATTTGTTATATATTGCTAGCCTGTTTTTGTTGTATTGGGTCAGTTGGTTTGGGTCCAGAGTGGTCATGGTGAGAATTGAGGCACTCAGTCTCTTAAAGTAGCCTAATAGTTAAGAAACTCGGCTGGGAGTTGACTTATTAGTGAACGACCTCAGAATGCGGATTTTATGGCTCGGATAGCTTTGTTAGGTGATTTGGGACTTAGAAGTGTGTTCGGAATGAAGTTTGGATGTCCGGTGTAGAATTAGGCTTGAATTGCAGAAAGTTAGTTTTTGGCAATTTTCGGTCGGCAGTGGAAAATAGACTATCGGGGTCGGAATGGAATTTCGGAAGCTGGCACAGGTCCGTAATGTCATTTTGAGTATGTGCAAATTTTCGGGTCAATCGGAGGTGTTTTTGTTGGTTTCGACGTAGTTGGCGAAATTAGAAGTTTCAAAGTTCATAGGCTTGAATTTGATGTAATTTTGGTGTTTTGGTGTTGTTTTTTGTGTTTCGACGACGCGACTAAGTTGGAATAATGCTATGGGGTATGTTGGTATGTTTGGTTGGGGCCCCTAGGCTAGGTAGGGGAATTCTGCAGGTGCATAGAGATGGCCGCACGTGCGAAGCCGCATGTGCGGAGAAGGGGTCGCATGTGTGAGAATTTGGTCCATTAGTGGAATTTCGCAGGTGTGCATCTGGGACCGCAGGTGCGATTTAGTGTCCGCTGGTGTGGAAATGATGGAAGAATAGTATCAAAAGTCCTCCGTGAGATTTTGTTCATTCCTTCATTTTTTCATGCGATTGGAGCTCTTGTGAAGGCAAATTGAAGAGGGAATTCGTGGTTCATCAGTGAAGGTAAGTTCTTGGGTTAATAAAAATCGTTCCTATGTTATTTTGCTTGGATTAGGCTTGTAACTAAAGGAATTAAGTAAGACAAAGTTTGGAAAATGGGACGAAAGAGTTGGGAATTTCTTTTTGCAATTTTAGGTGGCAATTGTGGTCCGATTATGATGATTCTAGTATGTGTAGAATCGTGGGAGGAAGAGTTTTTAGTGATGTAAATTTTATCGACTTCCGAGGGCCCGGGGCTCGGGTTTGGCTGAATTTCGAGATTCTTGTATAAATTGATAGTTTTCGATTGGGTTGTGTTCCTTGGGTATATATTAATGATGTGAAACGGGTTTTGGCTAGATTCGGAGCAACCGAGAGCTAATTTGAGGGCAAGAGCATCGCGGACTAGGGTTGTGGCCCGGTAGAAGTAAGTAATGGTTATAAATCTTATCCTGAGGGTATGAAACCCCAGACTACGTATTTCTCCCTGATTTTAGAATGGCGCACATGTCGGATGACGAGTATGTGGCGCGCACTGATTTTTGGATTGGACTAGGTCCTCTCCGTGGCAACTAATGAGTTGCATGTTTTACTCAAAACCTTGTGTTAAACTATGTTCTAAAGATTGTTGAAATATTTGGCTATAAGCCGTGTTTGGGGCCTCGTGCCGATTTGTTTAGACCTCTTGGGGGCTTTTTACTGTTGTTTTTCCTCACTATTTGTTGATGATTTCACTCAGCCACATTGTGCTTACTGTCTTCGAAACTCAGCCTGATTTACACTACTCTGAGATTTAAAAATGTTGTTTTGGGTCGAGTACCCTGTTTTACTGACTCGCCCGAGGGGCCTTTTGAGTGGTTCTACTGAGTGAGGTCGAGGGCCTGATTGTGAGTTGCTGAGTGATTGTGAGGTGATGAGTGATATTAGCAATTGGGCTGAAGGAGCCCCTCCGGAGTCTGTACACAGTCCTATTGAGCGCACAGAGTGCCGAGTGACGAGTGATTTGGAGGCATGAGTGACTGTGAGGTGTTGAGAGACTAATTATGAGTGCCTGTGAGGCATGCCGAGGGGCTGATTATGGTACATGTTTTTGCCCGAGGGGCTACTTATCATTTTACTACTTCCACTCTGAGCTTATGAAATATGTTTTGCCCGAGGGGCCTCTATATTTGATCCATTTCACTTTTATAGTAAATCTTTCGGTTTGAAGTTGTTGAAAATATACATTCTTCAAAGGAATTTTCTGAAGATGGTCTAAAGGCATGATGATTTCATATATCTATGTTATACTGATGGAAAGAAATGTTGTGCATCTTGTGATTTGATGACATTGATTTTATGTTTTTTCTTGCTGCTCAAACCTGATTTATTTTTATAAATACTGAGTTGGTGTACTCACATTACACCCTACACCTTCTGTGCATATTCAGGTGTTAGGACAGGGTGAGCTGTCTATCTGTTCCAGAGATTCTCAGAGGTTTGCGAGGTAGCTGCATGCGTCCGAAGTCCTGCTCCCTCTCCTGATTACTATTATAAAAATTTATTTTCATTGAGTTATATATTTTATGTAGATGCTCATGATCGGTGACTCTGGATTCTCGGGGGTTCTATCTAATGTTCAGTATAGATTTAATTGTGTTATAAATGTTTAAAGGAAACCTTTATGGGTAATCCGTATAGTAAGAATATAAATGAAAGCTTATTATGATTCGAGTTTGGGTTTTGTATATGGGTAATAGGTATAGTAAGGATGTAAATGGAAGCTTATTATGATTCGAGTTTTGGTGTTGGCTGCCTAGTTCCATGATAGGTGCCATCACGACTGGCCTGGATTTGGGGTCGTGACAATATCGCCTCATATTATACTTTTGTTTCGTGAGTTTTAGATGTTAATTGTGATGATTTGTATTAATTTGTAGTGTTTTTATGTGTAGGAATGATTTGGAAGCAATTGCGAACGAAATGCACGAAATTAGAGCCAAAACGACGAAACCGGGAAAATTGCGAAATTTGTTGCCACAGGCAGGGCTTGGCTCCACTTGTGATGCTGGAGGCAGAATACTTTTTCAAAGCAGTGCCCCGGTGGGCGCCCGTGACTACCCAGGGTGTCGATGACGGTAATTTATCCTATTTTGACGGGGACTCGGTTAATACGACCCTAGACCTACCCAACATGTATAAAATCAAGTCTAAATTCAATTTTGAGAGGAGGACGTCACTTTTAGCCGAAAATACAAGTATACAGCCACAGTGGAGGCCAGGTTTCATCTTTTCATCCACCAAACTTAGTATTTTTTATGTTTCTTTGTATGATTTGTTGTTTGGCTACCATGTCTATGTGGAGCTAAACTTCACATTCTAGGGTTGTGGTTCTTTCATGAATATTGTTATTCGAATATTGATTTTGATTTCTTAGTTTATCGCATTACTTTATTTATTCAATATTTCCCTTAATTATTTGATTGCTTGATCACCAATTGAATACTATCTATGAATCTAGAGTTGAACTGGAAAGTGGGAATTCTAGATTGCATATAGGATTGAGTAAAACAAGTTCTTGAGCCTGGGCATCGGGGAACGGATTCGCGATTAGGATAGACATATACCTAATTGCCTTGCTTGGTTATTTTACAGGAATTATAAATGCGTTCTTCTTGATTCTAACTCCATATACATATAGGCGTTAGATTAGCTTGAATAAGCTAGTAAGACCGCGGCGGATTCCTATGAGCAATATTAACCCTGTTAACCAATAAACCAGATAAATTAATTGGTTAATTAAATTGAAGAATACAATAAGATTGTTAGATAGCCATAACCCTATATTGTTTAAACTACATTGATATCATAAAAATATGCTTTTCCATTGTTCAGAGTTCACTATTTGTTTTCTTAATTTTAATTAATTTAGAATCAAATATTATTAGGTTTAATTCTTTTTTAGATAATGATAGTATAATTTAGTTAATAGTTAATCACAAGTCCTCGTGTGTTCGACATACGACTTTTAGTCACTATATTACTTGACGACTGCGTATACTTGCGTGTGTGTTTGGTTGCAACAAGTTTTTGGCGCCGTTGCCGGGGACTTGGAAATTAGCTAGTTTCTAGATTAGATTTTTAATTACAAGTTTTATTTTTTTTTCTTCTCTTTTTGTAAATATATTATTTTTATAGCTATTTGATTTTTTCTCTTCGTGTGTTTCTTGTTCTCCCAGCATGACATATGCGGATGAAATAAACGGAGGTAAGGTTATTGAGGAAGACGTTTGGTTGACGGAAGACTTTAATGGCCTGTATTTTTGGGCTTGTCATGGCCTGACCTCTTGGAGATCTGAATTTGAATATGGAAGTCATGGTTGGTATTGGGGATAATCTTGATTAGGTGAATCTGCGGAACGACACTGTCTTCTAACAATGTTGGTGAATGACTAGTCTAAGGAGAGAGTTGAACTTGAACAAGATATTGACAGATTGGCTTGCCTGTGCGTAACTTAGATGCAAATTTGAGTGAAAAGGTTGATGCGTGCAACGCCCAACAATTTAATAATGAGTTGTGTGAAGCTGAACAAAATCTTCTAGACCAAATTGTGGAGCTAAAACAAGAATACCAATCACTAGACCATATTTTTCTTGAGGGTGCCAATATTGAGAAGTGTGATATAGAGTCATATGAGGGAGTAGATAACCTTACTCTGAGAGACTTGTGTGTGTGCACGTATGAGGATGTAAACAATAATACAATTCTAGAGTTAGGGCGTATTTGTCCTCATTCCATACATTTTTCAACATTGTGTGTGAATGATGACATGGAAATTGAGTCATCTGAGCCTTTGGATGAGGAACGAGGTGTTTACACTGTGGATTTTGTCATGCTAGAGAGACAGAATTACATACCTCGTTCGAAGGCCAAGAAGTGTAAAATGTGATATTGGTTGTTTGGCCCAATTACAATTGTCCCACCACCCCGAGAGCATAACAGAAAACTCAATGCCAAATTAGCGGTACAGTTTAGATGTTCAAGATGGAGACAAAAAGTGGTTCAAGTCGTGCCGCGACGTTAAATCAGGCGCTTGTTGGGAGGCAACCTAGCTTTACTGCTTTCTTTTATTTTTGTTTATTTTTTATTTTATTTTTATAATTTTGTAGTATTTATTTTTGTTTTGTAGGATTATGAGCATAGGAAGAAAATCCACTGGAAGAGTGCAAAAACAAGATAGATGGTTGGAAATAAGTGCGGGGTGCCCGCACAAAGGACCATCCTTGGGAGAAGCCTGAGCACCCTGTGAGGTGCTTGTGCTTCGCCCTTTGGCTTTTCAGGGAGTTTTTTGTCCACCGTCGTTATTTTTTTGCTTAATTTGTGCATTGGGGACACTGCACTCTTTAAGGTGTGCGGTGGGAGAAATTCATTTAGATCATTAGTAGTATTACATTAGTATATTAATTTATTATTTTGTAGGATAGTTAGGTAGTATCCCTAGGTTTTTCTTTGGGCACGGCTCTTTTCCAAGGGTATAGCTCGAACCGGGTATTCTAGTTAGTTTTTATTTAAAATTGTTTAGGAGTAGTTAGGAAGAAACTGAGTAACTTAAAGATACCCATTGCCATGTTTGGTGCTGGCATATTAGGTTATGACATACATTCCGCTTTCCCTTGTATTTGGTTTGACATTTGAAGCCTGAGTAAAATTAAATAGCCTATGTTGTGATGCCTTAGCTCAGTTGTGTGACTTGTATGCCACATAGTGTGGTATTGCTTAGTTTTCTCAATTATGTGCATTTTCTTGACTTGAGAGTTGAACAAAACCGTTGTGATTGGGTCATGTGCAATGTGTGTGTTAGGTTTAGTTATCTTCTATGCAATCCGATGTAGTCTAGAACTTGTCACGTGTGTTAATTGAAGTGAAAGTGTAGGTTATGCTAATCTAGGAGATGACGTAGGCATTTTCTTGGTTGATCATGGATGTGCTGGTAACATAAAAATAAAAAATTTCCATTATTAGCCCCTTTGATCCTTTTGACCTTTTCTTTGGTACCCACATTACAAGTCGTATTCCTATTTTTGTTCTTAAATTGAGATTTTTGCACCTTTACCTCCTAAGACACTCGTCTCTAAAAGAAGTAGGTTGAGATATTGGGGATTATTTTTGAGTGGATCCATGGAATGGCCCTTTTTTGCATTAAAATTGAAATCAAAAGCCACTAGCCAATGAACATTCATGTATGAAGTTTTTGGAGAGAAAAATATTGTTGTAAAAGAAAGAAGAAAAAAAAAAACGATAGACGAAGTATGTAGAAAAGGATAAACACCTATAGATTTTATTAATATGGGCTAGTGGGAGTATAGAAGTGCTTAATTTAAAAAGGGCTATGTTGAATATGGGTTGTGGCAAGTGAATTGGTTGAGGAGAATATGTGGTGAATTGTGAATGTAGTGTATTAAAGTGCTTAGGAGGGTAGCCACTATTCCTAAATATATCCTACACATCCCTTAGCCTACATTACAACCTTAAAAGTCCTAACTGATCCTAGATTTGGCTAACTTAAATTAGTAGAGATCAACACAAACGGCAAGCTTATGGTACGACCTTGGGATGCATATGAATTCTTTGTGAGAGTGAGTGAAATTTTTGTTCAATTGTGTGATGTCCTTAAATTATATTCAAAAGCATATTTGAATGTGTGGACTAGTCTATATACACTCTTTTGTTGTTGGTGAGGGCACATGATCTCATGAGCAATTGCTAATGTTGTAAACTTTCTTGTGGGGTAAGTGCGTGAATTAAGAGGGCTTAGTGGTTACAAGTTTACTCTTGAGGTTTGGTGGTTGCATATAGGTTGTTGGTATGATTGCCTAAATTGTTATACTTGGGCATGTTTAGAAAAGAGGAAGAATTTGAATTTTTGTGTGTTAATGCTTGATTGCCGGTATCGATCATAGTCAGGAGGTAAGGTGTGTGATTGAAAAGTAAAAGACTCCTTCATAATTAACTTTGTACATGTTGGAGGGTAGTATTTTGTCCCATTGCTCGAGGAAGAGCAAGAGTATAAGTGTGGGGTGTTGATGTTTAGCGTAAAGTATATATATTTTCATGTATATCTCCTCATATTTTACTTTTGTTTCGTGAGTTTTAGATGTTAATTGTGATGATTTGTATTAACTTGTAGCGTTTTTATGTGTAGGAATGATTTGGAAGAAATTGGGGATGAAACACACGAAATTAGAGAAAAAACGGTCGAAACCGGGAAAATTGCGAAATTTGGTGCCACAGGCAAGGTTTGGCTCCACCTGTGGCGCTCGAGGCAGAATACGATTTCCAAGCAACGCCCTGGTGGGCACCAGCTTCTACCCAAGGCGCCGATGACGGGAATTTATCCTATTTTGGCCGGGACTTGGTTAATTCGATTCTATACCTACCCAACACGTATAAAGGAAAGTCTAAACTCAATTTTGAGAGGAGGACGTGACTTTTAGAGGAAAACACAAGTATAGAGCCGCCGTGGAGGCCGGGTTTCATCTTTTGTTCCACCAAACTTACTAATTTTAATGTTTCTTTGTATGATTTGTTGTTTGGCTACCATGTCTATGTGGAGCTAAACTTCACGTTCTAGGGTTGTGGTTCGTTCATGAATATTGTCATTCGGATATTGATTTTGATTTCTTAGTTTATCGCATTGGTTTATTTATTCAATCTTGCGCTTAATTATTTGATTGCTTGATCACCAATTGAATACTATCTACGAATCTAGAGTTAACTCGAAAGTGGGAACTCTAGATTGCATATAGAATTGAGTAAAGCAAGTTCTTGAACCTGGGCATCAGGGAACGGATTCGCGGTTAGGATAGATATATACCTAATTTCCTTGCTTGGTTAATTTAGTGGAACTATAAATGCGTTCTTGTTGATTCTAATTCCATAGACATATAGGCGTTAGGTTAGCTTGAATAGGCGAGTAAGAACTCGACTGATTCTTATGAGCAATATTAACCCTGTTAACCAATAAACCAGATAAATTAATTAGTTAATTCAATTGAAGAATACAATACGATTGTTAGATAGCCCATAACCCTATATCGTTTTCATTGCATTGATATCATAAAAATCTGTTTTCCCTTGTTCAGAGTTCACTATTTGTTTTCTTTATTTTAATTTGTTTAGAATCAAATATTCTTAGGTTTAATTCTTGTTTAGATAATGATAGTATAATTTATTTAATAGGTAATCACAAGTCCTCGTGGGTTCGACATCTGACTTTTAGTCACTTTATTACTTGACGACTACGATACTTGCGTGTGTGTTTGGCCGCAACACTTGCTTGCAGGTGCGGCATGTGTTGCGCAGGTGCGATGGAGGAAGTGAGTGTAAGTCAGCGGTTCAAGGTGGGGTCTGAACCTGTGTGACCGTAGATGTGGCTGGAGGACCGCAGAAGCAGAATAGGGCAGTGAAGCTGGGTTCGCAGAAGCGAGTTTGCATGAGCAGAAGATTGGACCGCAGGTATGGAGGAAGCTACAAAAGCGGGCATAAAGTCGCTCCTGCAAATCCACAGAAGTGACTAAGTTCGGTGCATAAGAGAGATATCTAGGGAGACTATTTAAAACAAGGGTTCCGAGATATTTACACCTTTTAAAAATTTAAGCTCCGATTTTGGAGATTTGTTAAAGGAATTTCTAGGGGATTGTTGAGGTAAGTCCCTTGTGCACATTTTTATTCAATAATCTTGTTTCCCCATTGTTTTATTACCTAGATTGTGTGGGTTATAAGTGAAATTGGGGGTTTAAGGCGATGGATTTGGAGATTTTGATTTGGAATTGGAGTGGCATTTTGTGTCGGATTTTGATAAATTTTGTATGGTTAGAATCGTGGTGGAATGGAATTTCGGGTTTTGTGACTTTTTCCGTAATTGGAGATATGGGCACGGGGGCTGACTTTGAGCTGATTTCGGATTTTTTATTAATAACTTCGCATTTTCTTGAGGAATTGATTCCTTTAGCCTGTGTTTAATTGTATCTTATTGTTTGTGGCTAGGTTCGGGACATTTGGAGGTCGATTTGCGTGACAAAGGTGCATTGGAGTAGAGATTTACTCGTATTGAGGTAAGTAGCAGTTTTAAATCTAGTTATGAGGCTAGGAAACCCCGTATTATGTGTCTTGTGATTAGTTTGGAGGTGACACACATGCTGAGTGTTTTCCATGTGGGCGTGCACCGAGGAATTGTGACTTGGTCCATTCCATGGAACTGTGACGTTGAATAACTTGTTGTTAGCAATATGCTCTCCTTGTGTTATAGAAATTCGACTGCAAATCATGTTAGAAAATCATGTTTAGGATATGTGTTGGTGTTGTTGGGTCCCACAGAGGTCGTCTTACATTTTGAATTACCTGCTAAATTTTTGTTTGTACTCAGCCTCAGCTTTACTTACATATCATATCTTAGTCTCTGTTATTCCTTGTTGATACATCATATGATTGCTTTTTGGGTTGAATTTCATGATTTCTTAGAGACCAAGAGACTGGAGAGGTTGATGACTGAGTGAGGCCGAGGGCATGATTGTGAGGATATTTATGGGATCGGACTGCACGTCGCAGCATGTTTCATTGATTTATGCCGTGATTAGCTCGATATAGCGCTTGGACTGAAGAGCCCCTTCGGAGTCTGTACACACTCTTAGTGAGCACATGTACCTACTTAGTTCTAGTGCCAAGTGCGGAGTGCGGAGTGCCGAGTGCCGAGTGTCGTGCGATTGAGAGGAATGAGTGACGGTGAGGAATAAGTGATTGTGAGGTTGGAGTGAATGGGAGGACTGAGTGATTGTTGCTCTGAGAGAATGCATTTGATTTCATTATTGTTGTTCATAACTGCCATATATCACTGTTTTGAAATTTCTGAGAGACATTACATCCTTGTTTACTTGAATTTGCTATGCATAAAGTGATTTAACTTAAATTGACGTACTTGAAAGAATGCCTACATTCCGATGTTGATACTACTAAATTGAACTAAACCGTGTAGCTCATCACTATCTTCAACTCTTTATTTAGTCTTGTTACGTACATAGTTGGTTGTACTCACGCTACACTCATCACTTCGTGTGCAGATCCATGTTTTTTCGGACATTGTGGGTGTTGATACTCTGTGCAGTTGATCCTTGGGAGACTAAGGTAGATGCCCGGTGTTCTCACTCCTTGTTTCTCCTTCCCTATCTTTCCGTTTATGTTATTTAGTTTCGGACTATCATAGATAGTTTATCCCCGACATGTGATATTTTGACGCTCATGTACTTTGTACACCCTGATTTGGGAGTTTTCTGCATCGTGTTTTCGATCTTTCTACCCTTTTATGAGAAGTTTCTATTTCAGCTGCTTTAAATCCATTTTCTGTTAAAAGTTTATTGAGTTATTCGTAAATGTCGGCTTGCCTAGTACCACAATGAGCACCATCACCACAAGTTAGAATTTGGGTCGTGACATATCAAGCCTAAACTCGGTATAGTAGTGACAAGGTAAAGGCACCTACTAGGATAAAATAAACTAAATAGGGTATAGTGTGATCTAATAATGAAACGAGAGAAGGTAAATGACAAGTAAGCAGTTCAATAATATAAACTATCAACGAAAATATAAACGCTAAAGGCATCAAGGAGTGAACACATGAGGAAAACAACAAGTAGACAAGTAAGGATAATTACAAGTACAACAATGAATAAACAACACTAAGAAGCCCTTTTAACATGAGACGTGCACTAAGAATCACAGCTGAGGTACCGCCTCATTTTCACATTTCACAATTTAAATCACAATCTTTCCTTATATCACCGTATGCCTTGCATTTATTTTTAGAAATCATTTTTCCCAAATAGCTACACACATTTTGTCAAACTTATATCACCACGTGGCTTCAAGTAGTTCCGCTACTAGTAATACGCGTATCAAGCCCACCTTATCTCATTACATGCATATCGACCCCTAGCCTTATACCACCGCATGCCTGTCCATATCACAACTCATACCACAGGTGCTTATATACCACAACGTGTCAATAATACCAATGTTCCATAACAAACAACCAATGGCTTAACCATAACTTATACAATAATCTCAATTAGGACAAGATGAATTAGGAATAATCAACAAGGTAAGATACCTTAACAATTAATAACTTCACCTCAATATCATAACGACATTTACAACTTCAAAACTAATAACTCAACAAGAAGATATTTCATGAAGTAGAAACCTCAAGTGAAAGTAATTTAACAATAAAGAGGTAACAAGGCAGTAAGGAAAATAACAACTTCAACTAAAACATATGAGAGCAAATATAAAAAGAAAGAGGTGGAACAAGTGCTACAACGTCAAATAAAGCATGTAAGAGTAGACTAATAATGAACAATATGACACATTATAATAATTTAATTAATGGCATGGAAAGATTCTATAGCTTGAACGGGTCAAACACCACATATAACGTGTTTACTCACTCATCACCTTGCATATGCGGCTTTCACAAAATACAAATAGAAGAATCAACCTAAAACCTAAGGGGTAGTTCCACCACGCAAAGCTAGGCAAGATACTTACATCAAAAAAGCCAAACCAAACCATTAAAAACTTACAAAAATGCAACTCCGGAAGGCTCGAATCTAGCCAAATAACTTTATGCTATAAACACAAACCATAGAAAACTATTCTGGATAATAAAGTTGCAATCATTAATGAAATTCAAAAAATCAACTAAAAAAGCCATACCCAAGCCCTCACCTTGGAAGCCAAAAAAATGTACAAAATTCAAACACACATTCAATAACGAGTCCAACCATACCAAAATTTTCCAATTCCAACCTCAAATCGACCTTCAAATCCCCAATTTTATAGCTTAGGACGTTTTTTCACAAAATCCCCAAATTTTTTCCAACTCAAGTTGCTAATTAAATGTTAAAACAAAGATGGAATCATGAAATACTAACAAATCCGAATACAAAATACTTACCTTGATCCAATTGTTGAAAATCCCCTCCAAAGTCTCCCAAAACCGAGCTATCTAACTCAAAGTGTGGAAGATGAAATAAAACTCTCGACTCAAACCTTTTGTGCCCCGTTATTCCGCTTCTATAAAACGTTAGTCTCATATGCGACCCCTTATTTGTGGAAGAAACATCGCAAATGCAGCTCTAACTCAAGCCAAGTGAATTCCACTTCTTTAGTCCATAACACGTACCTACGCTCCCGTTTTTGCGGACCATAAGGCGCTTATGTGCGTTCGCTTCCACGGAAGATGAAAAGACATGTGGTCCTCAGACACATGACAAGACTCTGCTTATGCGGAGGATATCCACATCAGCGGATGCGCACCTCTGACCTTCCCCGGACTGGCCTTCTTTCGCTTCTTGGAGCGCCCAGCCGCACCTACGCCACGGCAAGTGTGTTGACACTAGAAATCCGTTGTTCTTCAACAAACCATCCCAAGTACAAAATAGACCTGAAATCAATCCTAATCGCACCCAGGGACCCTGGGGCCTCCGGCACGCCATCCGAACATACCATCAAGTCCAAAAACACGTAACGAACCTACTCGAGGCTTAAAATCACATCAAGAAACATCACATCTATGAATTGTTAACGGCCAATTTTGACCCTCCTTTTTAAAATTAATTTATTAGTGCTTAATCATTTACAATGAATGTTATGAATGCATTTTCTATCCACAAATACCTATATTTACAAAACTAATTAAGTATTAGTTTTGAACTTAATAACCTAGGTATTAATATTATGTAATTACAAAAACATATTATTTTAATGCAATTAAAAAAATTTTGAAAATAAGACACATAGGCTTTGTAAATAATTTGACGAATTACTTATTAAATTTTGATTAATTAGACTAAAATGTTAATAACTCAAATTAGTTTCATAATTTAAGACAAAGTATTTTACAAATAAGAAATTACAATAATTCATAGTAAATTTGATGATTATAATTTGTACTGCATTTTATTGACAATAATTAAGTTTATTTAAATTAATTTCAAAAGGAGTAAAATCCTAAAAGGTTAAAATTATAATTCTTCAATTAAATACAAAATGGTTATGATTTAAATCAATTTTTTCCCAAATCACCAAGCCCAAAGCCAAATCTGACCCAGATCCAATTCCCTTCTCTACACCATAACAATCTCTATCTCCTCTTTGTAACGACCCGATAGGTTGTTCCGAGAGCACTATTACCATTTCCCCCATTTCTGCCTCATTATATGTGGTTCATCTTCACAATTATGTGTTGGGCCGGTCAGTTCGGGTTCGGAGTGGTCGTAGTGAGAGATGAGACACTTAGTCTCTTAAATGGGCATAATAGTTGAAAAAGACAACTAAGAGTTGACTTAATGGTAAACGACCTCAAAATATAGATTTTATGGCATGGATAGCTTCGTTAGGTGATTTGGGACATAGGAGTGTGTTCGGAATGTGGTTTTGAAGTTCGGTGTAGAATTAGGCTTGAATGGGCGAAAGTCAGTTTTTGGCGATTTCCGATCGGCAATGGAAAATTAGCTATCGAGGCCGGAATGGAATTCCAAAATTTGGAGTAGGTTCATAGTGTCATTTTGGATGTGTGAAAATTTTCAGGTCATTCGGACGTGTTTTGGTTGGTTTCGGCATCATTGGCAAAATTTAGAATCTAAAAGTTCATAGGTTTGGATCCTATGTGATCTCGGTGTTTTAGCATTTTTTTAGGTGTTTCAAAGGCTCGACTAAGTTTGAATAAGGTCATGGGACTTGTTTGTGTTTTTGGTTGGGGTCCCGAGGGGTCGGGATGATTTTAGATGGTCATCGGAAGGATTAAAATTGGAAAATGCAGCTGAAGAAGCTGTTGGTGCTAGGTTTCTAGTGTGGTCACACCTGCGGAAGGGTAGCCGCAGGTGCGAGATTGGGGGAGCTGGGAAGGAAACGTAGAAGAGTAAGTTTGGGCCGCACCTACGAGTCTGTAGATGCGGTAAGTGGAGCGCAGTTGTGGAAGTGGTCGGTTAAGCGGGGATTCGCAGGTGCGCACCTGGGACAGCAGGTGTGGGGGAAAGGCCGCAGATGCGATTTTACCGGGCAGGAAGTATAAATAGATGCCTTTGCGATTTTTTGGCTTATTTCATCATATTTTCATTAGCGCTGAGGCTTTTGGGAGCATATCGAAGAGGGATGTCAAAGGCTTTCTATGGAGGTAAGTTTCTTAGACCTAAAACTCGTTTCTATGTTGAAATTGGACGGATTAAGCTTGGAATTTGTGGAATTTAACGGCATAAATTGGGGTTTAGGTCTTGTGAAATTTGGACTTAAAATTGAGGAATTGAGGGGTGTATTGTAGTTGGATTTCGATGCGTTTTGTATGTATAGACTCGGGTAAGGATGAGGATTCTTGTGATGAGATTTTTATAGAATTTCGAGACGTGGGACCGGAGTCGGGTTTGGCGAATTTCGGGATTTGTCCCCAATTGTGATAATTTTCGAATGGGGTTTGTCTTCCTAGCATATTTTGAGGATATTAATTTGATTTTGATAGACTCGGAGCTTTTGGGAGCCGATTCGAGGGGCAAGAGCATCGTGGAGTAGTTTTCGGGCTGATTTGAGGTAAGTAACGATTGTAACTCTAGAGCTAAGGGTATGAAACCCCGGTATTTCACTTTGTTTTGTTAAATTAGGTGACGAAAATGCTAGGTGACGAGCGTGTGGGCGTGCACCATTAGGGATAGTGACTTGGTCCATTCTTTAATTCTTGTCGTGCGAATCCATTTTTATTTAGCCAGAAGCGTAACTCTTGAATTCCTTCCATGTATTCGAATGCGCACGTGAGCGCTTGGTATCAGCTGTACACCGACGCCTTGTGCGCTTCCATGTATGAGATGTGAATTTAGCATGATGATAATCGTCCAGACTGGAGGACTTGAGGGAGGATTCTGTGTGTGGTTTCAATGCTGAGATTTCGTTGGGTGAGCACATGTATTTGGGGACTTATATGTCCGTTGGTGTCCTTATTAATGGGACTTTGTGACTAGATGACTATGTGGTGAGTATGATTTTAGGAAGAGATGTGTTATATTCGCTTGATTGTGAAAAAAAAGGGATGGGCTGCATATGTAGCAAGAACTATTGAGTGTTTGACTTGTGTCTAGAGTTCGCATATGGCCTCGAGTCGTGAGTGTATGGGAAGACCTCTTATGTTGTTCAGTTGTGGAGTGAAGCGTGTCCTTCTGTTGTGTTATGATCTCCTAGTGATGTTTTTTGGGCTGATCATTTCCCGAGTGGCGTTCATGTATTTGATTAACGGTGTATTCAATCTGTATTAGCTTCCTTTGTTATTGTATTCATTGATGGTATCCTAGCGTATACGCATAGCTAGGGGTAGCATACTGAGTATTTGAGAACGACATTATAAGGATTCAGGGAGGAGAAGCTCTATGCAAAGTTCTCTAATTATGAATTTTGGCTCAGTTCAGTAGCATTGTTGGGACACATGGTGTCCAGTAAGAGTATCCATGTGGTTAGACGTGTGTGGGTAGAGATTCCAGAAGCTCAATATTTCTTTGACCACCGCTCCAGTCTTAGTTCTGCCATCAGCTTCAAGTTCTTATACCGCGTATTGTGATGCCTCGAGGGTAGGCTCGTTTGTGTTTAGATGCAGAAGGATAAAATGATTGCGTAATAGCTATGAGTTTCGGAAGGGTATAGATAGAGATCAGTTTTAGGATAACCAGGCGGGGCTATTTCCAATGTGGTGTCCTGAGGTTGTGTGATCCTTATGTTATTTTGTAGCAAGTTCTCTTTTACCAGTAATTGATATATGTTGCAATTTGAGTTTAGATCACTTATGGGAGTTGGCATGGCTATTGCCATGGTGAATGCGAGGTGAGATGATTTGGGATGTTTAATGGTTTGATTTATATATGAGCTTATGAAGAATTTAGTTGAATCCCACTGTGGTATTGTGGTAGTGATAGCTTATGGGCATTGTGAGTTATTGTTTGTTTTGATCTATGGCTTTGAGCCAAGTGGGGGAGTCTGCAAATGATTAGTTGGTTTCCTGAATATATGTTGTATTAGTTTCAGTTTGGGGTATACTGGTATATCAGTTATGACCTGTAGAGGTGGAGTTTGAGAATGACTCGAGAAATGGAAATTTCTGGATACAGTTTGTATTATACTCTACGGGGATATGGGTATTATTGCGTGATTGACTTGTTATTTTTAAAGGAAGTAGTGTGCGTAAAGTAGGAACTTTCTTGGTTGCCTAGGGGTGTGAGCTACTCCCTTGGGTGTTGGTGTGTTAATGAGGTACATGTCATTCAATTTTCTTGATCGATTTAATTGAGAATTGTGTAGAGTGGGTGACTCTCGAGAACGGTTCTGATGGATTCAGGGTTTATACATCATTGTGGATTCTACATTCCGGTATCATGAAAGGGAATGATAGTTCGAACTCATCGAAAGTCTCTTTAGAGTGAGTATTTGAGATGTAGTACTTTGGGGTACTTGAGAGATATTCAACGATTTATGAGCCTTAGGGCGATGTGGTTCTGTACTAGGGTCTAGCGTGGTGATTTATGGCTGAGGATTTTGGTACTGTGGTAAGAAGAAAGAATCAATAGGAAGGTAATTCAAAAGGAACTCGGAGATATAAGACAGCTAGGTTGTGGATTAGACCAGCATGGTAATGGGTAAGATCAGTCCTTTGGGTGCTTATGATGTGGTAAGGTTCTATGTGTGATTGCCCTTTTAAAGGAGAACCAGAAGAAAACAATGAACTCAAAGCTAATGAAGGAGATCTGCAACTTGAACAAGGTGCGCGGGATCTTACCTACCCCTTTGTATTTCGACTTCTTTCAAAGGTGAAAGAGTAAGAAGCTGATTGAGAGTTCTTAGCTGATTGAGTATGTAGTTGCTTGCGACTTAGACTGGGTTTGACGTTTGTCGTATCGTTCATATGATGGCATTATAAGTGCGATGTGTGGTATAGTATTGAGACTGCGGGTGCTAGGTCATGATGCAAGATGAATTCGTAGGTGGAATGGACAATATTAGATGATCAGGTGGATGGTTTAATTTTAGATTTGGCTCGAAGTAGGTATAAGTTTCAAAAGGGGCATTGTGTCTTCATTTAGGGTTACTTTATTGGTGTGGAGATACTCTCCTTGTTGGTCGGCTGCGGGTATTCAAATTTGGCCTTGTAACACAAATGGATTGTATGGGTATCCCTCGATGTATGATTGTGTATTGGGAAGTATTAGACATTTAGGCGACGGAGTTGAGATTGAATATGGTGATTTGTGTGCTCGAAGGGTTTTGAGTCTGGGGACTCGAACGAGGACATGATTTCATAGTTGAGGGCTGTAGAGACGTAGCCAAGGTTAGCCAGGGATAATGTGTTGTGATTTAGTCTTTATGGACCCTCGGAGGGTCATTTGTCTATTGTGTATGACCAGAGTTGATTTAGGGTTCATTGGTAGGACCAATGTGGGTGTTTGTTCTGTACCGGGTCGGAATTGATGTCTCGGAATTGCTACTGTTGAGGGATGTACCATCCAATTGTCATTGAGTTTATTTGTGTTCTTGAGTGATCTATGTGTACCCTTTTGGCGTTGCAATAAGTGGTGATTGTTTGTTATATGCACATATGGTGCGGATTTATTTGGGCTTTATTGCAGGATTAGGGCATATTGGTTATGTACTTTCTGATTCGTGTGGCATTGTATCGTCCGATTTCCCCGTGGTTATGGCGATGCACTTGAAGTACTTCATGTAGAATTGCGCATGGTTATTGGTTTCAAGCAAGGTGGCTGGATGTATTTCATGTGACCCATCGCTGGATGGTATCACACATTGTAGTACAGTTATGTAGAGGTATGATCATTCGTGTCACATTCGTGTGTTTTGATTTTTCGATGAGTGTCAGGATCTTAGCATGGTGTTGTGACCGTAATTTTTAATGGCGGGATGGTCCTCTCATGTGAATCTTTTATATAATTTGATTACATTTGGATGTTGCTATTGAGTGCACGAGTTGCAAAGGTTATGACTGTGATCACACTATTTAGAATACTGAGAGGTACCTTGGGTTGAGTCCCGTGAGTTGGTATGAGTTTCCTGAGTGTCTTGTGAGGATGACTGAGTAAGCCCGAGAGCCGAGTGGTGAGGATATTATATGGATCGGTGTGCACGCTGCAACAATAAATATTATAGGGATCGGGATGCACGATGCATCAATATATTTTATGGATGGGGCTGCACGCCGCAACAATATTGCGCTTGGGTTATAGGAGCCCTTCTGGGAGTCTGTACACCCTCAGTCAGCGCAGTCGGCTATTATTTGGATCGGGCTGCACGCCACATCATATATATATACTATTTGGATCGAACTGCACACCGCAACATATGTTATGTGGATCGGGATGCACACCACAGCAGTTTGTGTGGATACATGGTACATGTGGAGTGAGAGTGATGAGTGTGAACATTGAATATTGATAATGGAGTCACGACTAACTGAGAAACCTTAATTATGAGCGACAGTGTGCTTGAGAGGTTGTTAGATTGTGAAATTCAATGTTTTCTACCTCTTCTTTACACTGATCCTTTTAATAAAAGAAAATTACTGTTTTAAAAGTTTTGAAAGGATAACTGGAATTTGTGAAGTATATGGTTGATGTAGAATTCTACCTGATTTAATTACCTTTGTTGACACTTATTTTGTGAAATTATGATTTAAATGCTCGTCACAGCAATCAAGTCTTTAGTTATGGTTGTTACTTACTGAGTTGGCGTACTCACATTTTTCCCTGCACCTTGTGTGCAAATTCAGGTACCGTGGCAGAGCGATAGTTGAGCTACCCCATTGGGAGTATTGTTCGGAGGTTGTGAGGTAGTTGCTCGGCGTCCGCAGCCTACTCTTTCTCCTTCCTACTTTGTCATTTTACTTTATTTCCCAGACTTGTTGTCGTACAGAATTAGTATTAGACTGTATCATTTCTTAGATGCTCATGACGGTTGGCTCCAGGTGTTGGGGCTGTGTTTGGGCATTATGACTGAGGTTATTGTTTTTTTGAAATGCTTAAAAAGTGAATACTATTATGAAATATCATAAATTTGTGTGCTAAATGGAAAACCATTATGTTTTTCTCAGTAAATTGGTTAGCCTAGTATCACGATAGGCACCATCACGACCAGTTTAGATTTGGGGTCATGATACTCTTATTTTCCAATGAAATCATGCCATGTCACCCGTCCTACACACTCATCTGATCCAGGTTCCCCATCCTTTTAATCAACGGTCTACATTTCAACTATTATTTTCCCCTTAATTTTAAATACCCAAAAGGTTTAATCCTCATCGTTGGATCCCTACGGACAACATATTTCCTCGTTAAAATCGGTTAATACTTAAATTATCGGGGTTGTTTATCAAATGATCCAATGTACCATATCTTTTCCTCCCATATTAACTTAGAAATTGTTTGGTGTCGTTCCTTAACCCTAATTCATTGGTCAGTCGTCCCTGCAGCTTTTTTTCCCTTTGCTCTATCATTTTCTCTCAAGCTTCAGACCATCAGGCCTAGAAAACCTTGCACCAAATCCTGCAAGGTTATGAATCATGACCTCAAATCATTCCCTATGTCTTCTAACTACACGAATATCGATGTTATCTCCCTGTTTCGTCTTAAATATTCAAAATCTTGAGTTCTCTGACCCAAACACAAATATGAAACTTTAGTCTTCAAATCTTCTGATTCTGTTAAAGCTTGCACGATCTCCTTATGATGATTATTTTAAACCAGAGGTCAAATGCAATGACCTCTGAACCTCCGGTCCTTGTCCGATTGGGTTTTCACTCGTCATGGTTGTCACTCACCCATGGTATGATTCTTATCTATTTTCCTCTTATTCACTATGATTTTACTTTGGTTTTACCTTCTTTACTATCATCATCCATCCCCGTCACTCTACACTAAGTTATTTGAATCTCTGAAACCCTAAGGTTTCACATCCACTATAAATTTGGACTTTCAATGCTCTCACCCGAAAGACATAACGAGAACTAAGAAATCTAATACGAAGTACCAAAAACCACTATGATTTCAAAGCATAGGCTCTTTCTCATCAATTTCTGTTTCTATTTTGTTTCTGAGTTCTTTCACTGCTAAAAAGCTGAAGCTTTGTTTCTTACACGGCTAAGTTAAACCTTGTTTGAGTTGTTGCACAAACGGAAGTCAGTATACCTCCTCCCCTTCACTTTTGATTGTCTTATTCGAAATTTATGAATATACTTCTATCTTTCTATTGACTGTTTTCGTTTATGATGTTTGTCATTAGTCCATGGTTGTTTATTCCGGTTCGTAATGATTTGTTGTTGATTAATGGCTAGCTGTTATGCTTTAATGTATCTCTAATTAGTATTGATCGAGTTGTTATGTGACCTTGATGACTCCTACTTTGAATCCAGTAGCTTATACGATCAAGTTCTTTAATATGCCTTAATGACTTCTCATATTTGTCTAGACTTCATATTTCTTTAATGTTATGTTGTGGTATTTATATCTATCAGATTATTTCTATTTAGCATATCTCGTTGTTTTGTATATAAGACTGTTGTTCGATGAATCCAACTAGAACATAAATGAATGCTCATGGTTTAATCTTTTATCATTTAGTTGAAGTATGTGAAGTTTAAGTGTTCATGGTGGTTTCTTTTGCGTATAAGTGATTGTTAACCCTAAAGCAACCTTTGATTCATTACTATGAAAGTCTTATATATATATATATATAACTACTAACCACATCTATAAGCCTCGTTATACTTTCAAAGATCCCGGTAATATCATTAACTTGTGTGTGCTAAAGACCAGACTTGAGTTAAAACAATCAGCGCTTACTTTAACTAGGCCGTCAAGGCAAATAAATCTGTACCCATTAAAAATCGAGGAATTAGACTGTTTGCTCTTTTCTCTGATTTTTGGTGTTTCGTTCGTTAGTCGTAGCATGAAAATCTTTGTCGCTATGAGTCTTTGAAACGTAGCCTTTAGACTTGTTTAATGTGTTAATCTTTCACCTAGTGTTTGGGAATATGGTTATGGAAATCTGTATAAAACTGCTTTGTGTTCCGTATGTTATTATGTTAAGACTCGGGTACACATATGTTGTATGGTATTGTCATGGTGACGGGTTTATATTGAAAGTGCCTCACTAGTTCTTAAAACTGTAGGGGAGAGTTAATCATTGATGGTTAGGGGTATTTAGGAGTAAGATTTAGCTATTAGTTGTGTTGCTCTTCCTTGCACAAGCATTGCCCTGGGCCCTAGAGACCCTTGGGAACTTTGAAGTATCAGGGGATTCAAAAAAAGCTTTGTCCTTGAGTGGAACTCTATCGTTAGCCTCTAACTCATTGGTATTTATTACTCCTTTTGTGTTTAGTGTTTAATGACAAATAATGCTTTTCAATGTAAATTTTTTACCATACATAACCCATATTAGTATAACCTGTCATAATACTTAAGTATCGTTAGTTAGTTTTATTTTTTTTCAAGTCATTTACTTATCTATTTCATGCATGACTGCATGTATAGAATGTTGTATCTAATGACTTTCTCTCTTGCTTTTGAACATGTACAACTATTGGACACTGAGTTCTTAAGGAACACAGGCCCAAATTAAGCGTCATGCATTTGAAATCCGAGCCTACTGCTGCACTTTCCCGCAGATTATTTGACCTGCCTCTTTCCGTTGTAAACCAGGGTCACTCCTAACCTTTAATGCTTCATTACATCTTTTTATTTGTATTCTCTTACATGTATATAACATTGCTCTCACATATTTGATCATTATTTATTTTACCTTTTGGATTACAAAAATAATTTAGGCATGCCTTAAAGAACATAGGATTAAAAGGAATATTACTTACTAAATAATCCTCCATTCGCTAATCATAAGATGTTCACATCATTGATCTACTGTGTTTCTCTAACCCTTTCTTTAAGATGTTGAAGACTAACAAATACGTAGCTGAGTCAGTAGTTCCCCTTTCAAAACCAAAAACGAAACACAAGGCTAAATTTTAAAAGGGAATTGACTCTTTCAAAATTTAGGAGTTGCTGCCCAACAAGATTTTCAGCATCCCTTTTAGTCTAAGATCTAGATAATTTCATAAACTAAGGTATATCTTGATCTATGTCCCCACAATAATTTACTCCACTAGAATTATAAAAATTGCCATAATTATTTAAAGGCAAAGTATTTACAATTTAGACTCATCTCATATGTCTTATAAATGTGAGCATTATGTACAATATTCTAATCTCTTTCAATTATATGTATATGCACAACAGTATATTGTAGGAAAAACGCTTACGTAAATTAACTTCTCTAAGTAACCCTTTGCTTGTATAAATGAAGAAACTGACTTTTGCTTCTTTTTCTTTTCTTTCATTTCTACTTTGTTGTTGCTCCACAAAAGAAATTTGGTTTATGTCGACTCAAAACTCGCGGAATAACCGTACAACCTACGATTAAAGGGGAAGATGTATGCTACAGAGAACCCCCGGAACATGCTCTAGTCATAGTTGATAGCCCGGGGGCGATTGAGAGAGAAGGGTGATACAAGGAATTTAGAACATGTGGTTAGGATGGCCCAGAAGATGGAGGCTTTAAGGGATGAAGTACATAATATTAGGGATCTAGAACATCTGTCCACATAAATGCTTTCATAACCACCTCGTTTCCCCTATATAGATTCAATTCTCTACCACTTTCCTTCTACATCATGCCAGGCTAACAACACCCCGACTCCAGTCCCCGCCACTCAAATCGTACCTCCAGTAATCCATGCAAACCCACCAAATCCTCCTATCCACACTCCATACGTACCACATTACATTCAAAAGCCACAAAACCCACTTGTTACAACCAACACAAGTCACACCCCTCCTCGTGAAAGATTTACCTTTACCACTCACCAAAATCAGCACATACCCGTGGCACATATCTCTGCACAGAGCAATATATTCCTCATGTATATATTGTTAATAACCCTACATTTACAATGCCTTTCATGGTAAGGGTGCCTAATGAGATTGACCAGTACGTCAGAATGGAAATGGAAGCCAGGCGCAAGGAAAAAGAGTCAATGTCTGAGCAGTTACAAATCTTGAGAAAACAAATGAAGAACCTCCAAGTCGCCCAGGTAAGTGAAAGTTTGGACTATGAGGATCTGTGTATCTATCAGGATGTGGATATTCCATTAGGGTATAAGACTCCAAAAATTGATATCTTCAGATGGACGGGTAATCCCCCTGCACATTTGAGGGCATGTGACATGTTAGTTGGAGTGGGAAGAAACGAAAAGATGTGGATGAAGTTGTTCATAAGAAACATGAAAGGGGAAGCACATACCTAGTGTACTCGACAAGATCTGTAAAACTGGAGAACATTATGAGTACATGATTTTTCACCCACCATATACTCCTACAAAATTCAATCTAATAAATTAATTTTACAAATTTTTTGTTTAATTTTAGTGATTAATTGTTAATGGTTGCATTTGCATATTTATAATTCATCTTTTAAAATTATTAAAATTACATCACTATTGTCAAGGAATTATGAATTTATTATTTGTAATTAATTGAATTAAATAACAAACGGATAATTATTATTTGATGTAATGTAGTTTTAATAACTAGTTATAAAATTAGTCATTTTTTCGAACAAGTTACGAAAAATTGATTTCTTAAATAAATGTCAAATTAATTGTTTACCCTTAATTAATTTACCAATTAATTCATAATTAGACAAAGACTCATTTAGAACTAATTACTATATTTTGTGGAGTTTGTAATATAATTTAAATAGATTAATTAATATTTGAGATTAGCTTAACAAGGGACCAAAAATTACCCAGGCCCAACCAATTAAACCCGGTCGGCCCCAGACCTATCCAAACGACCCCGTTTTAATTAAGTGAATTCATCCTAGCCGTTGATTAGGTTTGATCAAACCTAATCAACGG